>JBCNYH010000026.1:21643836-21654853 GCA_039654325.1 Tandanus tandanus
ATTGCAAGATCTTGATGTGGGGATGAGTCAGCTGGGATGAACAGCAATTCAGTCTTGCTGGGATTAAACTTCAGCTGATGAATTGCCATCCATGAGGAGATACTTGCCAGTATCTTGCCTATTTTTTAATAGTTCTGGCTCACTGTGCAGAAAACTGTTAATGGCAAGACAATGGCTTGATGTCCTATGTACAAAATTGTATATATATGTACATATACATGACATATGAAACGAATGTATAATTATGACTTAGCGTCATGCATGTGCACATCTATATATGCCTTTATGTAAATAATTTTATATAATTTTATATAACATTACAGGACATTTTGGCATAAATGGCATTAAACACATTATAAATCCTACTTATGAAATGTTTTTCCATTTCCAGTTCCTTTTTTGTATGTACAGTTAATTGCTGCACAAGACGGCATAAAATATTAAAAAAAGTTGTAAAACAATAAAAATACAGAGGGAAATTACGGTTGTTTAGACCAGCGGGGGACCACAGCAGGCAATGTTTTGGGGCTCGCAAGATGGCCGCTTAAGCATATCCAGTTACTTCAGCTTTGGCAGCCCAGTGCAACATCCAGTGTTTACTTTTAAATTGGTGCCCCCACCACACACACACACACACACACACACACACACACACACAAAATAGTGTTAGGGTTATGAAAATCAGGTAGTGTCCATATATTCTGTATGGACTCTGCTGGTTTAGTATACCTGCACCCCCTTTAGTACATTCTACGAGTATGTGATTAACTCCTAGGTCCAAAACTCAGACACAATCTTTGCAGCAACGTGGAACATGAATTCAATAAATGGATAAAACTAACAGGACAAGTAATACAAATGAATCTGGAAATCAGCTTGTGAAAGGTGGTTAACAGAAAATTCACTGTTAAACTTTCATTCTTTTGCTCCAGACAAAATTCGGAAAACGCAGGGGAGATTTACTTATTTTCTTGTTAAAGGAGCAGCGCTACTCTGATTACACTAGATATCTATCAGGAGCTCTGCCTTTAGACAATGCCTAAATCTTTATATATTATTTAAATGAAACATACTATATGTTTCAAAACTATGGTGCTATGGAGAATGTTCCCCTTCAATTATTTCCCCCCTTTTTTAAATAAAGTAATTGTTCTGCTATAAATAATACTGTACTGTAACTTGGGTACAATTTGCTATTCATTTTAAATAAATGATGAAATGAAAAAAAATCACCCACCTTCAGAAATTCCTGTTTTATGAGGTTTTTTTTTTTTTATTTCTTTTACTTTCTGCACACATTATTACTGAGTGCAGTGAGTTGTACATTAAATGAAGGCAGTAAAGTAATATGCTATCAAGGCTGTGATGCATGGTTCTGGTAATTAACACCCTGCAACGTGAGTTCATACAGAGAAGATTTCAGTATGTGACTGAAAGATTCAAGGAGTCATTGCTGTGATGTGGCATGGTAGTGTAGTGGTTATCACTGTTGCCTCACAACATGAAGTAACATGTAATGTTTGGCAGTTGTATGTTATCCCCATGCCTGCACGTTTGCAACACTTATCAGTGGTATAGTGGTTAGCATGTCCACCTCACAGCAAGAGGGACATTTCTGTGTAGAGTTGCCATGTTCACCCCATGCGTGTGTGGGTTTCCTCTGGGTACTCCGGGTTCCTCTCACAGTCCAAAGACATGCACAGTAGGATAATTGGCTATTCCGAATTACCCCTAGGTGTGGGTGTGAGTAAGGATTGTTGTGTGTGTGTGTGTGTGTGTGTGTGTGTGTGTGTGTGTGTGTGTTGGCCCTGCAATAGAATGGTGAACTGTTCAGGGTGTGAACCTCCTACGCCCATGGTCGGCAGAGATAGGCTCCAGCCTTCCTGTGATCCTAGTAGGATTAAGCGGTTTAACTTCGGTTAACTTCTCATACAGTACCAGGCCAGTGGTATGATGGTTAGGGTGCTTGGCTCATGATCGAGAGGTTGTATGAGAGAAACCTGTCAAAGCCCTAACGTGCTAAGACCCCTGGGCATGGTCTAAACCGTAGTGTGCCTCTGTCCACCAAGCTGTAAAACTATTGGGAAGGTTACCTGTGATGGACTAGTGTCCCCTCCAGGAAAGGTTGAACTCCTAGTTGCTTCACACTGCGGAACCCAAGATAGGTTCTGGCCTTATGAGCCAATAGGCTTGGATGTAAAAAGCCCAGCAGACCATACTGCACCTTATTGTACACACATCATATAGAGATAAAGTGTTTTCCTGGCATAGTTTGGGTACCCTTTGGATGTACAAGTTCTTATGTTCTTAAGACTGATGAGACACCCCTATTCACAAGCACAAGCACTTCCTGAATGGTTTGATGAGGATGAAAACAACATAAACCATATGCTACGGTCTGCACATGCACCAGATCACAACCCAACTGAACACATATGGGAGATCTTGGACTCAAACGGCGCTCTTAAGAAAATGTTATTTGGAGGAACATCGTTCCCCCATCCAAAATTGCTCCGGAGACTTGTAGAATCCTGGACACATGTGACCAAAGAAGCAAACACCTGTATTTATTCTTGTCAGCTATCCATAGTCTATTCCCTACTGTGTTCTGCTGCACAATCAGGCAGAAAATGCAATAAAACACCACTTCTTTATGACACGTTCACTGACCTTTCGTGTGTTATTGGTATTCGGACACACACATGCTCTGTCTAACTTGAAGACTTGAAGGAGTTGAATTTTTAGTTATTTAATTAGGTCCCGGCGTTAGACCTATTGGAAAGTTCCTGTATATGTAAATGTAATGACTATCATAATATTATATTACTTTAGTACAATTTCCATAAACTCTTAAATGTCTGCTAATAATAACACCAATATATATCACGCAAAAGGTAATAACTAGGACCGAGCACGCAAAAATTGGCGCATCATAGTACTTTCCGTGTAGCTCACACATAAGGTAATAACACAGTATACGCAATGTCTCAAATGTCTATTAGTATATACTACAGGGAACATGGATGGCCCGCTATTTATTCTGAGTGCATAAAGCTTGAGTCAAATTGACGGACACAAAACAGCCTTGGGAGGTCCAGGGGTGGATTTCACAAACACTAATGAGCAAATCAGAGGTGACTCTCTATGAAGCCATGAGGAAGAAACCTTGACAGGAATCAGACGCAAACGGAAGCAACTGGACTGTGATCTTGGTGTTCCAAAAAATAATCAGATTTTCTAAGTGACCCTATTGTTAGGAAAATGCAACTTACAACTAAGGAATCCTTGAGAACATATTTGTCCTGCTCTGTGGGTGGGAAGGATAGCGTAACATGAGCCATTTAACAAAGCCTTTGAGTACAGAGGTGAAACAAGTCATTATACCATCCCAGCATGTTTAGAGTTCCTATTTTAAAGAAAAAATGGCCTGTTTTCGCAAATCATGCAACGAATGCATTTAGCAGCTATTGTGTAATTTGGCAAGATGCAGATAATGGGGTCCAAATTGGCAATACCTAAATTAGGAGAAAATTAGCTTTATACAAATAAAGTGTAATGAGATCCTTTTCCTATTAGCAACTAGATTTAATTTTCAGGGCACATTTATATAAGGAATAAAAAATACTCCATGCTAAGATGTGGCCTGACTGCCAATCACATGTCATTTCTCTCACACCATAGCAGTTTGGAAGTGATTTTTATTTATTTAGTAATGACTAACATTTTTTTACCCTATTTTCTCCAATTTGGTCACCTGCCAATTCCCCCAATTAGCCAGATTTCTATAACACACTGTAGCACATATTTAGTAAAAATTGGCATGTGTTCCTTTAAGACATGTGAACCCAGCTGGGTGCAGATTGCAGCACAACACAAAGGAAATTTATTACATATTAATTTTTTTTTACAAATTTATTTACATTGCTTCTCATTCATGACCTCCTCACAAACACCATGATTGCCTAGTATCACCATGATTGATAGAATGGAAGAGAGAAAGCTATTCCTCCCACCCAGAGAGCAGCTAATTTTACTCCACTGGCTCCGAGCCATGGACGTCTGTAGCATTGTGGGGATTTAATCTCCTGACTGCTTATCTGTTGCACCACTGGGGAGCTACATGTCATCATTTTTAACTGCTTATAGTTAGATTTAAGGTTATGGAATCGCTGCAACACATGCTGGTTGTTCTCTGGCCAGACTTTTTCATTCATCTTGAAGTGCAGAAGAAGAAAAAAGAAATGCCGTTTGTCAAGCCAGTAAAGTCCTGAACAGTCTCCCATGGAGAAAAAAAAAATCACTGACAAGTATTGACATTTGAGATTGATACTATAATATTTAGTAAACAAAGTAAAAGATCGCAAGTTCGAATCCAGGTTGATGCCGCAGCCATGGGAGCTAATTGGCTAAACTCTCACGAGAGGGACGGATGGCATACGCTTGCTTACCTGTCACTCACAGCGATCACGAGCCAATCCATGGGCGTCTGTGAGTTCATTCGCACAAAAGGGGGCGGATAGCGCTTTCCCTCCGAGTATGTTAGGCCGCCTCCAAAGTGCGTAAAGAGGCAGGTGGCAGCATCGCATATCACAGAGGGGGCATGTGCATGCTTTTGCCCCTCCCTGGTTGGTAGTGGTTGTATGTGATTGGGAGGCAACACTTGACGGGTGGAATTGGACCCTTAACAGCTCGCTAGGCCGTTGCAGGACAACACATACAACCATTCACACTCACATCCACAGGGGCAATCTGAAACAGACAGTTAGCCTAATGTCTTTGAACTAAGGGAGGAAACCGGAGTACCTGGAGAAAACCCACATGGAAGAACATGCTTACATATTATCTGCTTTTATTTGCACGCATTATGTCCTGTAAAATCCTGCGAAAAAGTAACTATGTTCAGAGCTGCTTTTATTAATAAAATAAAAATTCAAAAATAAATTAAACAATATTTTCTTACCAGCTGTGGTGCACTGGTGTATTATTTCACACGCATGTGTGCACTTTTCTGTGGAAGAGGATGTATATAATGTGTTGCTATTGTTGTGCACCTAAATTCTCTTCCAAATCTTGTTCAAGTCATCCTCAAATATTTTATTTAAACTGAGCATCCCTTATAATGGCAGAAATAATTCAATCATTGTAAAAAAAATTAAAAAATAAAAAAGGAGACAGAAAGTCAACAAGGGCAAATTAGAAAATAAATAAATAAATAAATAATTGAACACAGGGTCTGTGCTCGACTGGGTCTCTTTGCACTGATCTACAGTGGTTTCCGGGTGTGTATAAAAGCCAGCGGAGCAACACTAATGAAAAGCAGCTCAGCTGTGGAGATTTTAAGCAGACTCCTGATTTACACTCAGAGCACACAGCTTACAGATCCATGGATCCAATTCATAAAACATGTCAGAGTACTTGAGCCCATATAGCCAACATTTCTGTTTCCACTTCACTGTTATGTTTTCTTTGAATTTTGAATCTGAGTTGTAGAGATGTTGTTGTTCATATGTACATGTTTCATGTGACAATTCCATCTACAAATCATTGAGAAGGTTAATCAGAAAATACATTTTTGCATATTGTAATTTAAAGTATTATAATATCAAAATACATTGTAATGTTGGGTGATCTGTCTCGAAAAGGCACTCTGACTTCGGTTCAATGCAGAGTGCAGCTTGACATTAACAAGTTGATGGTTATTAAATGGTCTTGTCTCATATCAGAAAGTGCAGGGAACTGTTTATGCAGAAGTGACGTCAAAACCAGATAAAACTGAGGACAACACGTTAACACCAAATACCTTGTGCATCACTAATGAGATATGATCCTATTTTAGCGTTGGATTGACCTGATGTAATTTAGCATAATAGGAATTAGCAAACTATGAGTACATCTAGTGGTGGTGAACAGAGTTAAAGTGAATAAGGTAATTTAGTATTAACCAATGAGAGAAGGCCAAAGTGTTTCACTTTGGGAGTTTTTAAGACAGTGCACAAGGTTCAGGTGCAAGATTCACTCTTGAAACGAACCTCCTTTATTACCTTTTGTGTGAGCAACGCGGAAGGTACTGTGACACGACAATTTTCGTTCCTCAGGAAATTGTGTGTGTTTCTCTGTCTGCGGTCCTAGTAAGTTATTACCTTTCGTGTGAGCTATATATTGTTCACGTTATTATTACTAGACATTTGAGGGATTACGGAAATGGGACTAAAGTACAGTAATATTACAATAGTCATTACATTTACATATATAAGAACTTTACAATAGGTCTAATGCCCGGATCAAATTAAATAATTAGTAGTTCAACATCGTTTTCAAGTTAGACAGAGCATGTGTGTGTCCGAACACTCAGAAGAGTTTTAAATTCAAATTTCTCCACTAATGACATAGTAACTAATGTCATTACAGTAGTAATGTTATTAGTATTATTAGCACAAACATTTCATTCAGGTAACGTAGTGTAACCTAACGTTAGGCCCTATTATACAACAACAAGGGTCTGACATTATATATACCAGTTGGTGCATCGGAAAAATGTTAGTGAACATGTGAGTTCGCTCCACCAGTAAAACAGGAAAGGAAATGTGTTGTTAGTTATTTCCGAGGAGTATGTTTAACATCTAATATCTCTACAAAACTGCTGAAACAAGAATATTAACTTATTTCCAACTGACACAAGCATTTTGCATTTTCCCCTCTGACTTGTGTTTGAATATTTGCATTCGCTTCTCTGTAACCCATTCATAATGACAAATACATTCTTTGGACTTTTTACAGCTACTGTTAACTGCAAATGATGAACAGTGTTAGGAAAACTTGGACACAGAGCCAGGGTTACTGTTTCTGTGAAGAAGAGCAGGCCAGAAATAAAACATTTAAAACTAACACCCACAATTGGGGAACTGCTGTTTTATTACTAACAAAAACATGGTAAATAATAATTGTGTTCAAATTAAGTTCTAAAATAATATAATATAAGATATATAATAATATAAGACGTGTGAATGGTTGTGTGTGTTGCCCTGCAATGTTCAGGCTGTACCCCGGTGTCCCCCGCCTTATCCCAGTGTCGCTGAGATAGGCACCAACCTCCCCGCGACTGTAGTAGGATTAAGTGGTTCGGCAAATAATGATGATGATGACGATGATAATTATATTAAGTCGTTCTTATAACAGACAATATGGCTAAAAGTATGTGGACACCTGACTATTATATCCATGATGAACATTCCATTCTAGATTTAGTTTTCAGGTACAGGAACATTAAAACTGAATAAGTTTCACCATAATAAATATAACTTACCAGACAAACTATGTTGATGATACTACTAAGACATACAAGCATTAGCCAAGAACTAAGGCTGAGATAACAATAGTCTGAAAATGAAATAGTAACAAACAGTTAACTCACTTCACTAGCAGTTATATTCTACATTAACTCGAATGTAAATTCATGTATTGCTAAAGTTTGTGTTGTAGCTGTTAGGATCTTCAGCTTCATCTTCTTCCACTTGATCGACCTCTTTCCGAGATTTCGACCTCAGGGTCTCTTCCCAGTTGGACATGCCCGAAACATCACACCAGGAAGGTGTTCAGGAGGCATTCTAATCAGATGCCCGAGCCACCTCAACTGGCTCCACTCAACACGGAGGAGCAGCGGTTCAACTCCAAGCTCCTCAAATTCAAATTCAAATTCAAATTTTATTTGTCACATACAAATTATACACAGTACAATATGTAGTGAAATGCTTAGTACGACTGTCCAAAAATGTGAATGACAGAACTTCTCACCCTATCTCTAAGGGAGAGCCCTCTGCGAAGGAAGCTCATTTCAGCTGCTTGTATTAACGATCTTGTTCTTTCGGTCACTACCCAAAGCTCGTGACCATAGGTGAGGGTAGGAACGTAAATCGACTGGTAAATCGAGAGCTCAGCCATCCGGCTCAGCTCCCTCTTCACCACGACGGACCGGTACAAGCTCCGCTTTACCTCCACAGAGGCTGCAGCGATCCGCCTGTCGACCTCCCGCTCCATCCTTCCCTCACTTGTGAACAAGACCTCGAGATACTTGAACTCCTCCACTAGCTGTTGTAGCTGCTAGGATCTTATTGTTAAAAATAGCCAATATTGACATGTTTAGAATTGGCCGGCCAATTCTATGATTATGAATCAATGGTATGTTCTGACTTTGTAGAAGTCCAGTAGAAGTCCTAGTCCAAGCCATTGTCCAATCAAGCTGAAATTTCGTATTCTAATAAATAAATAAATAGGTAAATAAACTTTAAAACAATTCTACCAAAAACAACTTTCTGCTGTTTTTGCTTACAGGTGCTACGGGAAAGCTAAATGCATCTACAGCATTTCCATTGTCATCACCATTTTCATGATGTTTACAGTTTTTACAGGATCTCATGGGCATCCAAATACTACTAAAGGGTACATTATGAATTATATTGTAATGTAGGCTTTGTGCTCAGCTGCACCAAATAGTGCCACGATCAGCTGTGCCAGCTCTTTCTGGATACGTACACAATACCAGTTTCCTGATTTACACTCGTAATGTAGAGCTTACATTTACATTCATGGACAAGAAATTTCTAATGTTTGGTTTGGTGTAAAATTTGGTATACAGATAAAGTAATGTGATAAATTTTTATACTTTTGAATTTTTTATCTATTCGGTATCTGCACTTTAAATCGGTCTAGACATTGCACCTGCACCTTACTTTTGTATTTTGCACCACACTGACTACCTCATTACACTTATACTCCGTAGTCTTTACTCTGCTGCACCAAGCCATGTCCTTGTCTTTGCACTAGTTTTGTGTTAGTCCTATCATTATTGTTAATATTTATCGTTACTCTCCCTTACTGTTATTCTTATTGTCTACTGTCCTGTTAATTGAGTGTGTACATGCACCTGGAGCTCACACAAAACGACATTTTCTTCCAGTACATGCCATATATGTAGCCGAATGACAATAAAGTTGAGTTTGAGTTTGAGGTTGAAAACTATTTTCTGTAATAAATGAAGACAGTCTGGTTTAGAAATGCTCACATGTAACCTGTAATCCAGAATAACCCATTTGCCTTCCCGTGGCACTCTCTCAACTAAAAATTCTTAACAGGTTCAATGGCCAGGGAAAAGTGCAGACCAAAGAATAATTTATTTTACCATTATGCATTGATTATGGATTTTTTATTTTTTTTTCATTTGTGTGTTTGAATGATTGGTTGTGGTTGTCTGTAATATTTCGTAATAGTGATGAATGCACAACCTCAGCCATTTGCTAGTGCTATTAATCAAGCGTGAATAATTGATGAACAGTGTTGGAAAAACAATGACACTCCCTGTTTGGAGCAAACTAATAATGCTCAGAACTGGGATTATTGTTTACGTGTGCACACACATGCACACACACACACACACACACACACACACACACACACACACACACACACACACAAAGAGGACATTAATTAGTGTGGGGGAAAATACAGAGGCAGCAAAAAGAGTGTTAGAGTGGGACAGAATTGAGAGAGATTCAATCTGGCCTTGACTATGAAACCAAATTCTAAAGTAATTACAATATTAAAAGAAATACTTCTTCTGAGGCATGAAATGTGTCACACAGACATCAACACATTTTTCCAGGCATAACAAGTGTGCCAAAAAACGGTGAAAAGGTGAGATGACAGAAAGAAAGAAAGAAAGAAAGAAAGAAAGAAAGAAAGAAAGAAAGAAAGAAAGAAAGAAAGAAAGAAAGAAAGAAAAAAAGAAGAGATGGATAAGGTTGGGAAGGAGGAAGAGACAAGAATAAAGACAGAAAGAAAGAAAAATGTTTGGAGTCAGCAGTCAGACCCTATGGCTCTCCTCTCTTCACCCCTCACTGAGAGAAGGTAGCGAGGAAAGAGGAGCGAGTCTTTAAGTGAAGGCAGTGATGACCCCCTACAGCGCGCAGGAGGAAAACAGAGAAGAAGAGAAAATGTGAGGGAGTTCTGGAACAAGTGTTTCTCTTACAGACTGAAGAAAACATGAACAGTGTGGCTCCGCGCCCTTCTGTTCCACACAAACAAAGCCAAAATTCCTCCTCCAGGTTAACAAACAGTAAAAACAAGAACCAAAGTCGGGTACACCTACTCATTTGGAAGCCCCGCCCCCTCTCCCAAAAACCAGCTCCATCCTGTCACTATGGGTGGAGCTCAAAACTCTCATCCCTCGTTTCCTCACCGCTCACTTAAACTGGAGGTTCTTCTGCTCCGCCATCGTTCCTGGCCATCCCAATTCTCTTCTTTATACAGCGATAAACAAGGATACACGAAAGCAGCTTTCCTGGAAGAGCTGCACACCAGTGCATAAATAACCCGCCCCTTATATGATGTCGGACGTTTTTACCCAGCAGGTCAGCAGTATGGCTGTCATCCGCAGACATCGCTCCGCGTGACACTTCTAAGGAAACAACATCTTATTTCTCTTAAAACACGTTTCATCGTTCCCACGTTCCTCACATCACTTCCTCGCGTCTCTCCCCATTTCCTCAGTGGGAGGGACTAAGACACAACAATGAGACACAACTGAGGGAAGGTAATGTAAGGGGTTTGGGATGCTCCTATGGCTGTCAATCACTTCATTTCCAATTGTAGACACGCCTACATTCTGGCCAAAACAAATTAAGCACTGCAGATAAAAAAACAGTTTAGATGAGTACAGTGACATAAATATCGACAGTTTGGTGATGGGCGGGGCTACACATTATACATTATACTCTAGCCAGAGCTGTATTGGCACTTGGCTTAATTTTTAGAGACACCGTGCTCACTGGTACTCAAAAATAAGATAACATTGTCATAGAAAGCACACATGTGACCCGCTACAGTATAATCAGGATGAAGTATGAAATGTGAGATACTGAGATATTGGTATATTTGGAAAGAGAATGGAATCTGCTTCAGAATGATATAAAACATGACTATAGATGAAAATGGACTGAGTTACATCACTCTGTTTGTGGCTAAT
>JBCNYH010000026.1:21704809-21723859 GCA_039654325.1 Tandanus tandanus
AATGCAACGACATTTCGTTCTGTATACACCTGTATATCTGAATGACAAATAAAGCTAAGTCTAAGTCTAAGTCTAATGCGCATGTCTTTGGACTGTGGGAGGAAATCAGAGTACCTGGAGGAAACCCACACAAGCACGGGGAGAACATGCATACTCCACATAGAAATGCTGGAGCCTATCTCATCCGACACTGGGCGAAGGGGGGGGGTACACCCCGAACAGCTCACCAGACCATCACAGGGCAACACGCACATGACCATTCACACTCACACCGGGGACGATTTGGAACAGCCAGTTAGCTGAACGCGCATGTCTTTGGGCTGTTGGAGGAAAAGCACAGGGAGAACATGCAATAATGTTATCCTGGGTTTCTCTGCGACCTTGCGGACTATTACCCGCTCTGCTTGTGGGCTGATCTTTGTTGGTCAACCACTCTGTGGAGGGTAATAATGGTATTGAATTTCTTCCATCTGTCTGAGGGTGGACTGATGGAGTCCAAACTCTTTGGAGTTGGTTTTGTAACCTTTTACAATATTATGAGCTTATCAACTCTTTTTTGGAGGTTCTCAGAAATTTTCTTTGTAGCCATTATATATTTATGTAATGATGTGTTGATAAAATTAAACTTGAAACACACTCACACACACACACACACACACACACACACACACACACACACACAACCATTCATACTCACACTCACACATAGGGGCAATTTGGAATACCCAATTAACCTAACGTGCATGTCTTTGGGGATGTAACGGTGGAGTAGTGGATAGCACGTCTGCGTCATAGCTAGAAGGTGATGGCTTTGGACCCTGTGCCCGCTAAGGATGTTTCTGTGTATAGTTTGCATGTTCTCCCCATACTTGTGTGGGTTTCCTCTAGGTGCTCTGTTCCAGATTGCTCCTAGGTGTGGTGGTAATAGGTGTGTGTGTGTGTGTGTGTGTGTGTGTGTGTGTGTGTGTGTGTGTGTGTGTGTGTGTGTTGGCCCTACAATGGACAGGTGAACTGTTCAAGGTGTACCCCGTCTTCACCCACGACCCTGGTAGGATTAAGCAGTTCGGCAAACGAATGAATGAAAATCTGATGATGTTCTAGATCATATTAATGCAGAAATATTAAAATGTAATACATTAATTTGTGGTTAAAGCTGAGCGTGGTGACAAGATAATACAACCCAAGTTTAACAGGTAAATAATGAAAAGGAGATGGACAAGTATGGGTCATCTAAGAACATCATGAGTGACCGTAACAGGGATGGATTACTGATCGCTGGTGACCAAACAAGGATATTGTTCAAATTTGACTGAAGCAAGACGGACGCCTGTAATCCTGCTAATGTGTGAACTGCATTTAAGACAGCACTGAAATTCAGAAAGTCAGCAAAAGGAAGACAATTACATAAGACCTGTAAAGTGCTATGCCTAGGAATTTTTCTCCAGCATTTCAGCTAGAAATGGTACATTAAGTGAATTGATAGTGTTTTAGCTCAGCCAGGTTTCTTAAGAATAGGTGTTAGCCTGAAAGAAAGGACTATATTAGTGAGATGACAGATAGGTGACACACAGATGACATAGAGACATTTCTTAAGAAGAGAAAAGTGGATCTGGGTCAAACAGGCAAGAAGATTTAAGGATCAGAGATGGTGCATGGTTCAATTTTTGAAAAAAGCTGTTAAGAGCTTATCTAGTGTTAAAGGAAGAGAACTAACCTGGTAAGTTTTGTTTCTGTTGCTAATAGTTCTTCCAGATTATTAAATCTGTCTGTATGCAGGTTAGCATCATCAAGGCACCACTGTCACGTCATGCTCACTCATTCACTCATTTGTCAAACCACTTAATCCTTTTAGGGTAGTGGGAGGCTGGTGCCTGTCTCAGCTGACACTGGGTGAAGGCGAGGTGCACCCTGAAAAGCTTGCCAGACCATCACAGGACAACACGCAAACACACAACCATTCACACTCACATTCACACTAAGGGCACTTTGGAACAGCCAAATAGCCTAAGGTGCCTGTCTTTGGGCTGGTAGAGGAAACCAGAGTACCCAGAATAAACCCACGCAAGCACGGGGAGAGCATGCACACTCCACAGAACAAAAAAAAAAAAAAAAACACCCTCACCAAGGACAGAACTTGAACTCAAGACCTTCTTGCTGTGAGGTGGACATGCTAACCACTAGGCCACTGTGCTGCGTAAGCTACTGCGCTTTTTTCCTTACTGTTTAAAGATCATGCTGCGTTGAGTCAGCACAAAATGTAGTAGCAGCAATCCTAAGTACTGATGACCTACTTAATGTCATGAACTCCCGGAAGTGTTCATTGCTGCTCTCTGCCTGTTTTGGCAATCATATTTCCCTTTGACTATGCTTTGTCTCTGCATTCTGCCTATCTTCCCTGTGACAAGAAACTTTTAAGCATGTGAACAATGTCGTCATTACTTAGATTTCCTGCTACTAGATTTTGTCACAGTGACACATTGTTGAATCAGTGCAGAATTATATTATCCCACACATCCAGAGCATTGAAACCACTTAGATGGGTAAAGAATCACCATCTTTTGCTTGATTACAGCCATGAATCTGTTGCGATACTTCTCTTCCAACTTTGAACATGTAGACTGTGCAATATTTGCAGACTCTTCCTTACAGATGTGTTCAAGCTCAGTCAAATTGAATGCTGAGCAATAGTGGACTGTAATCTTCAAGTCATTTTACAGATTTTCAATAGTGTTTAAGTCTGGGCTCTTAACCTTTTTGTCCTTTAGCTACTGTGTGGTCAACTCCTAGTCATTGTCATATTATAAGGTGAACCTTCTTCCCATTGACAACTTTTTGGCAGCGGGCAGCAGGATTTTCTCAAGAATTTGACGGTATTTTGCCCCATACATTTTTCCTTGACCCTAGTGCCTGTTGGAAAGAAATACCCCACATCAGGATGCATACCACCCCTGTGCCTTACTGTAGGTATGGTGTTCATTGGATTTTAAGCACTATTGGCTTTCCACCAGATATACTGTTTGGCATTGGGACCAAATAGTCTCAGAACCTTCAAGGTGCATTCCCAGAATCAGAATCAGAATACTTTATTTATCCCAGAGTATTCTGATTCTGAAAATGCCCCTTGAAGGTTCTGAGTTGAAGCTGAAGCAAAGCTCAATGGAGGAGTGGCTTTTTTTTTTCTTGCGACCATCCCGTTCAAGCCACATTTATTGGTTATCTGTGATGTTGTTGTCACATGCCATGCACATAATGACCGCTCTTTGCCAAAGATTCCTGTATGTGCTTCAAAGTTGTCCTAGGTCTCCTTAATTTATTAAGCAGACCTAGGATTTATTTATTTAAAAACAGTTTTCATTTTTTTAATTATAGACTTTACTGTTTATGCAGTATGGATTTCACTCCTAGGAATTGATAAAGCCATTTGAATTTTTTGTATCCACCTTCTGTCTTGTGCCTGTACAGAATTTTATCCCTGAGGTCTTTGGACAGTACCTTGCCACCCATAGTTGATTGTTTGCTTTTGGATACACTTCCAAGCATGAGAATTCTCTATAAATTGCTGTTTTTATACTGAACTGGTCACACTTAGGTGGAAGCAAGTTAGATTGGTATGCGATGGAGAAGATGATCAGTTACATCTGATTAAGTTTACAAGTATTTTTCTGGACGGGAGTGATCTTGTGTCATCATTTCAGCCTAAAAAAGCAACAAAATGTGAATATTTTGAAGGAGATGATTTTTTTTTATGCCCACTGTATTTAAACATTGTCGCAGAGCAATTGCACCATTTTATGGATATAGCCATACTGCAAGAACTGTTCAGGAATGGTTTAAGGAACAGGTGGCATACTTTTACTCATGGCATTTGGTAAATGACCTTATCCAGAGTGACTTAGTTTTTTTTTTTTTTTATCTCATTTATACAATTGAGCAGTTGAGGGCTTTACACAAGGGACCAACAGTGTCAGCTTGGTGGTAATGGGGCTTCAACCCATGACCTTCTGATTAGTAACCCAGAGCTTTAACCACTGAGCCTTAGCCACTGCCCTCATCACTCTCAAGAATGCAGTGAGTGCTTTCCTCTCAGCATCTCACCATGCCCCGTAATTCAGTATGAGAAGCAGTTTGAAAGGATAAGGTTGACTGGTATCAGGTGTCTCACAAGAAGCATGTTCGTCTTCCCCCTTCTTGGTTGGTACCTGTCATGTAATGGGGAAGAGATGGCTGGTGGGTCAGACAGATATCTATCACTTAAAATATCAGGTTAAGGCCTATAAGCTGTATTTTTTCTAAAAGGTTTACTTTATGAAATGGGCTCAAATATAGAAGATACACAGCTGCACTTCCTCTTATTATGATAATTATCCTGGTTGGTTTTATTTGGCATGACATTTCTGATGGGAAATATCTCTGCCCTCCAGTCGCATGTTCACATTTGTTCATTAGGAAGCTCTTGTCTGCATTGTGAGTTTGTTTGTGTAGTCTCATTTTAATATTAAATCTACAAACATAATGGGTTATAAATAAAGAGTCCTTGATCAGAATGGCTTTATTTGGTGCTGAACTACGGATGTAATTTTTACACACTCTTCGTGTTAGGCAATGCTATATTTATATACATCATAATGTGTCTTTTTTTATTCCTAGCCCTCTTTGCCATTTTCCTTAGATTAATGTTGCTTTATGACCATCAAGTAGCCTTGGACATATTGGGAGCTCTTTATATCAACAAATTAGACCGATGCAAAGTGCAATGCAAGCTATAGTAGAAATATACTCTTTCTTCTGCAGCAAAGCACACTATTATGGTGCACATGGAAGATGTAAGCTTACACTATAAAACAGCATGATAACAGCAGTGAAAGACATTCCGAGTTAATTAGACAGTGTTAGTGATGTTTTTCCTGCCAGTGAGATTTTGGGTTGTTTAAATCCAATGCAACCATTATTTCTGCAGCTATGTTAATTATGTGTGGATGCACACAGTTCTACTAGATATAGCTTATTTATATTTAAAGTTTATTTTGCTTGTCATCTTTTGTCTGGGAACAGCCCAAAATTACACAGTATATACCAGGCATAAAAGGACTCTGGTTAAATCAGGTGTAGAAAATATTATAGCATAGTATGTATATTTTCTGTAACACATTTTTGCAAGTTCCACATACAGTCAGCTCCATTAGCATTAGGATATAATACAATATAATATATATTGTATAATTATTATTATTATAAATTATTATATATTTATTATAATTATTGATATCATTATAATAATATAATTACAATTCTTGTAATTTTGTCTCTGTACACCACCACAATGGATTTGTTATGAAGCAGTCAGTATGTGATTAAAGTGTAGACTTTTCATTTTAATTTAAGGGGTTTAACAAAATTATTGCATTAATCTTTTAGGAATTACAGCTATTTTTACACATGGTCCCCCGTTTTCACAGGCTTAAAAGTAATGAAGCAAGCTATCATAATTATGTGCATAATTTTTAATACTTGGATGCAAATTCTTTGCAGTCACTGGTTGTTTGAAGTTTGGAACCCATGTGCCTCACCAAATGCTGAGTTGGCCAGGCCTTCACTGTTTCCTTGTGGGTCTTTCTGCCTTCACTTTTTCCTTCAAGCTAAGTAAAAACTGATTTAGTAGTTTTTGTGTTATCCTGCTTACAGACAAACAAACTAGGGGCACTCACAGAGTACAACGTACCTTCACCAGGCACGAATGGATTATTATAACTTGGCCCCAGTGGGCACTGGATTAATATTTTGCCGCATCTAAATTAAAGATAAGGATTTTTCAGGATTTATGGATTTCTTTCTCAACATGATCCCATACACGGATGACCTGCAAAATTTAATGGGTCCTTTTCAACCCCAGGCCGAACCCCTTCACTAAGTTTGAGAAAAATCTGATCAGTACTTCTCGCATAATCGCCCTCCCCTTTGCAAAGTTTAATGATTATCAGTTCTGTAGTTTTAGCATAATCCTGCTAACAGAAAAAAATCCTTTCATAAATGTTTGTTAAAAAGGCTTTAATAAATTCCTGGACTCAGATTGTGATCCAGATTTGCTGCAAAATGTTATGGGTTCTTGCCAGGCACATACTTTATCTCTCCACCAAATTTGGTGAAAATCAGTTGAGTATATTTTGCCTAACCATTCTACAAAACAAACAAACAGACACTTGTGAATGCATAACCTCCCCTGCCAAGTTGCCCAGTGGCAGCCATTCAAGTCTATGTCCATCCATATTTGGAACGATGATGTGGTATGTTTTGAATCATGAGGCCTTCATTTCTTTCTCCATTCTCTTCTCTTCCCGTCATTGTGACACATATTAAACTTTACTTCACCTGTCCAAAGAATCATGTTCCAGAACTAATTTGTCTCATTTGGCTGTTACCAGTGGCTTACGCTGTAGGTAAAAACCTCTAAATTCCTGAAAGAATCTCTTGATTGT
Organism: Tandanus tandanus; assembly: GCA_039654325.1. Classification (NCBI taxonomy): domain Eukaryota; kingdom Metazoa; phylum Chordata; class Actinopteri; order Siluriformes; family Plotosidae; genus Tandanus; species Tandanus tandanus. The sequence continues at coordinate 21,711,283 of JBCNYH010000026.1, forward strand.
GCCTCCTCGGGAGTGTTCTTGACTTAATGTCGTGAATGAGTTATTCGTCACCAAGGAAAGAGTTCTATGATCATCCAATTTAGTTGTCTTTCACTGTTTTCCAGGTATTTTTGCGTCTCTGAGCTTGCAGGTGCATTTCTTCTTCCTAACTTCCCAATAATCATGTGGGTTTTTTTAATGATGGATTCTTTGCTTTTGCTTTTTTTTTGCTATTCTGTATTAATCCAGAAAGGAAAATCATTGATTATTGATTCCTTTACCTGCATTCTTACATCTTTGGAACACACATTGTGATTTCCTATGAACAGCAACCAAATGGAAACTGAATCAATTCTAGAATTTTTATCTCCTAAATTTGTCCTAATATAATAAAGAGCAGACCATAACTGGTCATGAAACTGTTTATCGGTCAATTGTTTTATTACTTGTAAGCCTTTGAAAATAGAAGACTTTGCATACAAATGGCCACCATTGCTAAAAGGTTATGCGGTATTTTTGTAAACTTTTTAAATTATTGAGGTTAACACTTTAACACCTAATTGATTGAAGTCTTCACTTCAGTAACATCTTGACTGCTTCATTTCAAATCCATTGTGGTGGTGACAGAGAGAAAATTAACAACAATTGTGACACTGTCCCAGTACTTATGGAGCTGACTGTATTTGTGCATGTTTAGCTGATCACCGTGAGTTCAGGTACAAATTCACAAATGGCAATAATTTCAACATTGAAATTAAAATTCTATTAAAGGCACCTTAGTACGAAGCACCATGTCTTCTCAGTGAAATGATCAACCAAAGCATTGAATGCAAACAGAATACTGGACATTACTGGGTTAAAATGTAATTTCCTATCCCTAGTTAACCAAAGATCTTTTTTTCATTATGTTAAAAATAAAGTATTCCTACGTTAATGTCATTAGATTGTGAAGAAAAAAAAAAAGAAATGGCTTGGGGAATTCATTTGATCATCATTTAGATTTAATTGAAAGGGTATGTGAAATAATTGGGACAGCATTGTAGTCATCACTACAAGAGAGTGGAATTAATAGGTCAAGATTTCATACATTCATAACAATTATTTAAGTTTTTTTTTTTTTTTTTTTTCTAGTTTTGATTATTTTTTAGGGGGTGTTTTTGTATTGTATCCATTCATCAATAAAAAAAAATATGAGCAAAGCATGGTAATGCATCACATGCTGGGAGAATTTAAAGATGTGACAACAAATGTAAGTTATTTTAATAGGAACCTAAATCATAGGAATTCTGTGTTCCTGCTTTTGTGTGTCCATTATGCAGTGACTGTATTATACTGTATTTTCTTGCACAACAGGATAAGATAATTGACCATCTTGCTTATTTTACTACACTTGATTTTCTCATTTTTCTTTTCACTTGCCACTGAGTGCTATATTAAGAGCAGAATTAAGCATGCACAGTGGGGATTTAAAATTGCATGCTGGACCTCAGACATAATTTCCAACCCGAACAGCACTTCGAAGTTGCATGAGAGTTATGCATGGAGGAGAAAAGGCAAGTCTCAATTACACACAATTTTGAACTTAAAGCCATGCCAATCGCCCTATATTGGCTTGCACTATATATACACTGCAAAACCCAGCACCGCTGTTTGACACTTTGATGTAACCACAATATATGATGCTAAAACGGATGCTGCTTTGGGTATTTAGATACAGTAAAGTTCAAAAATATAACATTTTTCCTTTTATATGTTCAGTAGATAATTATGATACTCATAAAAGTCCATAAAAAGGCTGGTGTGTGATTTTTAGCATGGATACATACATTTATTCTTATTAGAAGCTAAAAGCTAAGCAATAAATGATCATAATCGTAATATTATCTAACGTTCTGACTGCATTAACATATACTGGACACAAATTTACTAAGCAAAGAGCTTACATTTCACCAGCAAGCTAGCATATACAGAAATCCTTACCAGCTAATGCCGTTCTGTGAATGCTTGCATCGGTACCAGAGCAATAGCTACAGCACCGCCGTATTAAAAGATGTCATATAATTAAAAAAACGAAGGGAAGCCAAAAACTAATAGGTAATCCAAAAAACCTGCCATTGGCTTCCATATTTTATAGAACACTGTGTGTCAGAGTCAGTGCCTAATATCGAACCAATTAGCTCTTATCCACCACAAGAAAAATGAGCTACCTTTTGGCAGAAAAAAATAAATAAAAACTGCTGATCTGGAACCAAGGAACAGCAGGTGGGCTTGAGGTCATTTTTATCTCTACGTGCAAAAGCAATTTAAGTTGATTACCACCATATGAGCAAAGACAGAAATGAACAGGTTGGAGGATTTGAAGATTATATATTATAAGGGATGAATTAAAATCACCTCCTGCTAACAAACAGGTTTGTGCCATTTAAATTAACTTCAAACATGACTTTACCAGGATGCATACAGATTGCTCAAAAATGGCTAACAATTTGTTTCCCCCCAGAATTTTTTTTTTTTTATCCTTCCTTATTATTGGCCTTAGGCATTTCCTTCTGTTATCAAATCACTGGCCTCAGTAGCTGTCCCAAAGCCATAGTATAAATCACCAGCAAATTATACACTTTGGAACAAACCCATATGATTTTATCAACTGTAGTACAGTGAATGCTAACAACAGTTTTTCATTTGGAGAGCTTCAAATTAAGAATGAAAGAGCTAAAATACACTCCCCGGCCAAAAAAACACAAATATTTTGTTGTTGCCTTTAGCCTTGGGTACAGCACATAATCGTCATGCCATTGTTTCAACCAGGTGGCAACCATCCGAGCTGGGAGATGAGGCTTACCCGGAAGTCTCTTAAAGTGCAATACCACCGGGATCCTTTAGGGACTGGCTGCAGAAGACTTCCGGTTCCATAGACTTTCATCCAAAAAATCGCAGTTGCTCACCTAATATACTGAGTCAGTAGATTTTTCTCCACCAATCGTTTTGGTTAATTTACTAAGTTATATCGTTCTTATCGATTCTGTGTGTTTTTTTATTCTAATAGTCCCACGGTTAACAAGATATCAGACCAATGTGTTTGCATATTTCCGGGGCGTGTCTGGCTTTTATTGACATCTCTGGAATGATTTGAGTGGCAGCCCGTGTGTGCAGTGACAGTGTCGTCACCGGCTAACTGAAGTTTTTTCGGTAAGTAAATATTTGTTTTCTTGATGGTTTCGAATTTTAAAGTACAGTATAAATTTAAAATTAAATATAATGTATACAGTGCACTCCAGAAGCTGCTGCGTGTTTCTCTTGTTTAGTTTGTATGAAATGTTAATGAAAATTAATGAAACTGTATATCAGGACACCATGACAGTTCAGGTTAAGATTTATAGCTCTAGGGGATTTAAATGTGATTAAATGAGTAATGTAGATTTATGTAAGTTTTTTTATGTGTTTATTTTCATTATATTTGGTGCAGGTAATACTGTATGTGTTGTGAGATGTTTGCTCTAGGCTTGAGATCATGTGTTATTTTATTTGAACGTTATTTTATGGAAATCTTTCTGTCCTGTGTTCCCACTCTTGTCCTGAACCTTATCGTGGTGCGTGGGCTTTAATCTGAAACAGGATTTAATTATAAGAGTTTTCAATTTATGTTTGTAATGTTTTTTTTTTTTTTTCTTCAGGAAATCAGACGTCCTGTCTCTGCTCTGACCAGAACAATTGTTTTCAGAATTTGAAGGCTCCTGCATCACTTTGTAAGAAATGCATTACAATTTTTATAAACTACATTATTATTTGCTGGTAATATACCTCACATGCTTGTACTGTAAATTAAAAAGGTATCCACTGAAAACTGATGGAGCAGCACCAACAGAGGGAAGAGCTCACAGAGCAGCAGACTGGATGCCATTCATCTGGTGGTAGAAGAGGGAGACTGCATGAACATCAGCCATAGTTCTTCTTAGTTTCATAAATATTTCTATTGTTGTATAAAGCTAACATTATTCACAAATTCAGGCAAAACCTCCATCGATGCTTTCTTGCATTAATAGTGTACCATGCTGCTACTGTTAAAATCCATACGAGATATGCACCATAAAAAACATTAACAAACTTATAGCGTGTGAACTTCATTAATAAATTAATTACTGATGAACTGAATCACTTTGATAGCTGTGGATCAGGGTAAAGGTGAACTTAACTGTTATAATTTAATTTTAAACAATTAAAACAGGTAGTTGAATCTCTAGTGCAACATTATTTTAATAAGATTAAGTTACAGTCAAAACAGTAAACAATTAATAAAATACTTGCATATAAAATACAGTGCTTGGAAAAGCAGCCTGTAGGTTTGTTGTACATCATTAAGAAAACCTCTGTTTCAGCAGTCCACAATTAAGGTGATAAAACGTCCAGTAACTATCATTCATCATGAGTTCCTGTGTGTGAGAGTTTATATGTAGAACCCCAGCCGAACCAATGGATGGAGATATCATCAACACCAAGGTTTCTCTCCACGGCCTCTGTGGCTCTCTGGCCCCCACACCGGACGAAGCTGTCCCTGATGATCCTGACCTCGAGTAGATTTAAAATACAGTGAAATTGTGAGAAATACATTATACTAAAGGCTATAGTGAAAAAGAGGAAAAGAAGCAGCACTCAGATGAACACTATCTAAAAATACAATATTCCCTCTGCTCGGTAAAAAAAAAAAAGCCTTTTATACTCTTTTACATTAAACAGCAATAGAAAACTAACTTATACTCAATTCAGTAGCATTGTGTGGATGCACCTGCCATTCCCAACACGAAGAAGTTCTTTATTCATTCTGGAAGAGATAAATCATTTAAACAGTGTATTAACATTCGTCAGAGGCAATGAAAAGAAACCACCAAGCGTTCAAGTATAATTCATTCAGTTTACAGGTAGATTAATAGAGAACAGATGCTAGTACTGTAGTAATGTTAAGTTAGCTTAGCTGCTATATGTTCAGATTTCCACCTGATAAACTGCACTGACCAACAGTCAGTACTTAAAACTGTAAAAAAAAAATCCAAACTGGCAGAACCAATTTTACTCTATCCCCGAGTGGTTAGCTCGTTAGCCCGTACTTACACTAGAAAGTTACACTTATTGTAACTTCAGCTGCAATTACATTATAAAATACTTGTAATATATATAATATTTAGGAAATATGGACATTTCTGTATTTAGCTAATAAGATTACTTAAACAATTAGCAAGAAGGCTTACCTCGGCTGGTGGGGCAATAGGGTGGGACATAGACCGGATGGGTGGGTTAATCCACCCATCGCTCCTCCCATTTTCCCAGCATGCTTCTCAATATGTCACAATCTGTCACTTCTGGAGCCAAAAATCAAAGATGGCATCAACGAATTTCAAACTTCCGTGGCTTCCTCATGGCAGTTCAGCAAAAGAGCACAACCCAACGAGCGACGTCACGGTAGGCTTTATTTCCACGCAGTGTCGGGCTCATTTCTCACCGGCGTCTTGAATCGATGAGGGAAAAACTGAACCACTCCATAAAGTCTTCTCCAGCACATCCCGAAAACTTTCAATAGGGTTAAGGTCGGGACTCTGGGGTGCCGATACATATGTGAAAATGATTCCTCATGCTCCCCGAATCACTCTTTCATTATTTGAGCTCCCATTTTATATAGACAACCTGATCATTCAGTACATTCAGGTCATCAGCTGACTTCATTTTATTGCCATATTAATGTTGCTGAGCCTCAACCTGACCAACTGGAGCAACAGTGCCATGAAGATTACATGCTGTGATCAAGGATAAATGTACTTTATGAAAATATTAGGGTGTGCAATTGTTTTTGGCCAGGCAGGCTATATTTCATGTGCATATTTTTGGGGTTTATATCTAATTTAAAGAAAACCACCACCACTAACAACAGCAACAATAATCACCCGTTCCAGTTTAGACCACACCCACTTTAGGTTTAAATCCAGACACAGATGAAGATAGTCACAGAGATAAAGATCTCCCTCTATCTCTGATAAAGATTATTTTTATAGTTAAATATATTCTGAAACACAGAAATAAAACAAAGTACATAATACTCACAGTTGTTACTTTTAAATCTCTAATTTTGAAAAATCATTCTGATTTTGGTTTGAATTCCTTGCCACAGATCACAGTTAGTATTTTTGATGTAGTCCTTATTTTAGGTCATTAATTTGCCTTTAAGCCCATTATACAATCAAAGTCTAAATGTTTGAAAAGAAGAAAAAGCTTCTCATAAAACCACTTGACCTCAGTACCTAAATACCCTGGTGCACACTTCCCTGATGGAAACGAATTATACAGCCAGAGCCCTGCTTAATATCGTGAGTAATTTACACCAGCCTGACCTGATTACACTTGATTAGCTTGTTGAGGGTTTGTTTGCTGCAGTGTGAGTTAGACCATGTCTGATAAGGTTAATGTTTAAAATGATGCTCTATCCCAGAATGCCCATAGCCATCTCTGCTACAATTTATCAGAAAGAACAAGGCTTAAACTTATGCATCCATGTTAAAAATTGTCCTGATTTAAATAGAAAACTCAATGCATTTGTGAATCCAAGCAAAATGCTATCCAAGGTAATGTCTAATTCAAATCAACAAAATCATCTAGGTTATGTTCCAAGGTGGGATGAGTTGAGTAAAGATAAGCCTTTTATTGCAATAAATAGCATGTAGTGGTCTGATGAGACGAAGATATAACTTTTTGGGCATGGTACTAAAAGACATATTTGAATATTCTATTATCCAAAGAACATAGTCATAATAAAACATGGGAGTGGTAGCAGCATGTTATGGAAATAACAACTTTTCAAGCTAGAGGAAATCATACCTGTCTCCAAGTATCAATCAATTTAAGCACAAAACCTGGAAGACTCTGTTAAATAGTTGAAGGGAAACTGACGTGACTATCCTAGAAATTACGAGTTAAAGTCCAGGTTGATGCACGTAGCATTCATGGAAGCTAACTAGCCAAGTTCTCACAGGAGGGAGAGATGGCATACGCTCACCTGCCTGTCACTCTAGGTGATCACCAGCCAAACATAGGCATCTGTGAGTTTATGAACACAAGGGTGCAGATAGCACTTTCCCTCCAAGTGTGTTAGGCTGCCTCTGATTATGCATGTGCTGCAGTTTGTAAAGATGTGGGTGTCACCGAGGAGGTATGTGCTCGCTCTTGCCTCTCCCTGGTTGTTGGTGGTTGTGTGACAGGGAAGCAGTGACAGGTGGGAATTGGCTACGACTAAATTAGGGGAGAAAAATCAGGGGGAAATATCCACTTTCTACATTTATGGCCTTTGGCAGGCTACTTTTACTACTGCAAAATGGTTACTACTGTAGTATTAGTGATATCATCGAAGGCACAAGAAGGGCTACATCTCAACAATATAGTGTTTGACTTCAAATATTAAGGCTGAGATGAAGCTCACTGGAAGCACCTTTAACAAGATTGCACAAAGCAATATGCGCTAGCTAACCACTTAACTGATGTGCTTTAAAGTGTTTTCTTTGGGGTCTCTTTACACTCACAGAGCAAAAAATAAAGAGAACATTCAGCAATATTGTGTCTAAAATGTCACTTGCTCGATAATTAATGCTTGTTTATGGAGCAGTTTTATAAAAGTAATATCACATTTGGGGTTTTTCTCCTTTCATTTTTTGCCCAGTAATCATTATCTGTTGATATGTTCATTTTTGCCCATAGTTGTTCCTTTACACACACACACACACACACACACACACACACACACACACACACACACACACACAACTTCAGGGGAAAATATATAGAATTCTTTTTCTGAAGACTTACCTTAACCTTCACCAAACCACTACTTGCCTAACCCTTAACCTAACCTTAACCTAACCCTAATAATGACCTTAACCTAACCCTTACCCTAACCTTCACCTAACACTAACCCTAACCAAAACCTAACCCTTACCCTAACCATAACCTAACCCTTACCCTAACCAAAACATTACCCTTAACCTAACCCTAACAATAACCTTAACCTAACCCTTGCGCCTACCCTAACCTTAACGTAACTCTTACCCTAACCTTCACCTAACCCTTAACCTAACCAAAACCTAACCCTTACCCTAACCATAACCTAACACTAACCCTAACCAAAACTATTACCATTAACCTAACCTTAACCTAACCCTAACAATAACCTTAACCTAACCATAACCTAACACTAACCCTAACCAAAACTATTACCATTAACCTAACCCTAACAATAACCTTAACCTAACCCTAACCCTAACCTTAACCTAACCCTTCACCTAACCTCAACCTAATCCTTACCCTAACCTTAACCTAACCCTAACCCTTACCCCAACCTTAAAATATATATTCGCTTTAAAATACAATTATTTACATTATGGGGACTTGCATTTTTGTCCCCATAATGTGGCAGTGTAAACAGATTTAGGTCCCCACAATGATGAATACTTGGAACACACACACAAACACACACTGCTCACTAATACAGGTGAGGAAAGGAACAAATCAGTCTTACCGCCTGCTTTTCTCTCTTTCTCTCAGTGTGACTTCAGCATTAAAGTGGGTGACAGCAGCTTGTCATATCTGCTTAGTGTCCCTTAATGCATGCAATCCATTGAGATAAACAGTCTATAAAGAATCGGTGGTGCCACACACAAAAAAAGCTGACAAGTACCAGAAGGGAGCTGGCATGAAGCCATATAAATGGCACAGTTTCCCCACATGAGCTCGCATATTGTATACATTAGGATGCATTTGAGACAACACATGCTGTAGACTGAATTGTACAAGCATTCAGTTATGTTGAGTTACTTTCATTATATATATTGCATTGATCCTATTAGAAGCATACTGGAATATTATATGTATATCTACATGTAACTAATGTGCTTCAAGGCTAAGTTTGTTTACTAGAGTCTAAAAACAGAATGAATTCACTTATTGTGTACATGTTTATTTGAACACACATGCCTGTATTAATGTGAGTATAAAGAAACAATAACAAAAAAATATAACTATTAGTTTAAAAGGGCAGCGCAGTGGCGTAGTGGTGAGCATGTCTGCCTCACAGCAAGAAAGTCTTAGGTCCGAGTCCCAGAAGTTTGCATGTGTGGAGGTTGCATGTTCCCCCTTGCTTGCGTGGGTTTTCTCTGGGTACTCCGGTTTCCTCCATTAGTCTAAAGGCATGCACATTAAAGTGTACCTGTGGTGAATTAGTGTTACTTGCTATTTAAAACGATCACGTATAACATCAGCGGTTCCTTCCGGCAACATCAATCACGCCTGTTTTTAAAGTGTGCGTGAGTGTTACTGAGTCAGAAACATGTTGCCTTTCTGATTGGCTGTTCCAGCCTGGTAGTTACAAAAATTCGTTGGATAGGCTGGGTTACGTCACTGACCCATGTAGCATAACACATTATCTTCCAGTGTTAAGATGCACAAACAACAAGTGCAGAAATCTCGAAAAATATTTCTTTTTGTTCCTAAACCAACTGACGACAGGAAAGCCAAGTTGGCAAAACATCAGCTGCATAAGCCATTTTGGATTTACTGTCATGCTCATCTCTGGCAGCATTTTCATCTTCAGAGTCACTAGAATGTGACATCTCACTGTTTCCACAAGAAACGTCAACCATGCTCAACGTGTTGATGTCACTTCTGAAGAAACCACTGCTAGCCCCCGCAGTTCAGCCCCCGCTGGTAATCCACAGGATAGAATTACCAGTTTTGTGCTTTTCATGGCCATTTATGTTAAAATAAGTGTCTGTATCACTTAAACGTATTACATATGCACAAATTATGCTGTAAGGATGACCAATACTGGTACTCTTTAAGTTTTGGGGCAGCTGTAGCCTAATGGTTAGAGAAGTGGCTTTGGGACCGAAAGGTCGCTGGTTTGATTCCCGAACTAGCAGGAAAAATGTGTGGTGGCGGCGGCGGCGGCGGCGAAGGGACAGGGGGGGGGGAGCTCCATCTTCATGGCTGAAGTGCCCTTGAGCAAGGCACCTACCTCCCAACTGCTCTCTGGGTGCGGGATTAATACAGTATAGCCAAAAAAATTATAATAAAAGTAAATAAATAACAAAATAATTGCCTGTTCCAGATTGCACGTGGGTGTGAGTGTGAATAGTTGTATATCTTTGTTGCTCTGCGATGGTCTGGCGAGCTGTTCAGGGTGTACCCTGTCTTCTCCCAGAGCTGGCCAAGATAGACTCCAGCCTCCCTATGACCCTAATAGGATAAAGCAGTTCGCAATACTTCATTTAAACAAAAGGGTCAGAGAAGCTTTTTAATAAGCTAACTAGTTCTTTATCTACATACGCCCACCCTTCTGAACTCACTTTTATTTCCTGCAGTTCAAAATCAGCTAGCAACATTTAGCAAAGACATGTAGCACATTTCAAATCAATTGGCTGTATAAACATCTGGCTGAGGGTTGTAAAAATGAACTCCCCGCTGTGTCGCATCAAACCTCCAAAAAACGAGGCTGAACTAATTATGCTATGCCCGAGATGAATGGAGTGTCAGTGATTCTTTTGCACATCTCAGCTTATGCTTTAATAGGTGAAAAAAGCACAGCCGCCCCCTGTCTGGTGCTCTTACTTGGATTAATACTTACACCACCGCAATAATTACAGCACATCAAGTCTAAAAGGTAAAACACTGTTGAGTGGAATACTCAGTTATTGCTGGGTGAAATTTTTAGATATATTGCTGCATTATGTGTTGATGTGTGGATGTATTCATTTATTTTATAACAAAATTATGTATTTAAGTCTCAGGTAGCTTGACTGTAGAAGCACAGATGTTCGAAAATGTTGCAAAATATGGTTGTTTTGTTTATTTGTTCGTTTTATAGGAATTAAAATCTAAAAAAATTTAAAAATGTAAAAAATTTAACTAAACTTATATAAAAAACTAAACTAAACTGGAGCCTATCTCAGAACTGGAAAAAGGTGAGGTGTACCCTGAACAGCTCTCCAGTTTGTTGCAGGGCTTACAGACACACACAACCATTCACACTCACACTCACACCTACGAGCAATGTCGAACAGCCAGTTAGCCTAATGTGCATGTCTTGGACTGTTTGGAGGAAACTGGAGTACCCGGAGGAAACTCACACAATCACTGGGAGAACAGAAAGACCTGAGCCCGGGACTCAAACCCAGAACCTTCTTGCTGTGAAGCAGACGTGCTAACCACTACATCACATGTACTCTCTCCAAAGACAAGCACATTAGGTTAATAGCGTATTCCAAATTGACCCTAGGTGTGTGTGAGTATGAATGGTTGTGTATGTGTTGGCCCTGCGATGGTCTGGTGAGCTGTTCAGGGTCTTCCCCGCCTTCGCCCAGAGATGACTGGGATGGGCTCCAGGCTCCACATGGCCCTAATGAAGGATAAAGATGTTACGAAAATGACATGACGTTACAAGAAAATTACTGTTATTCAGCCACAGATGTTCATAAATTATTCAATAACCAAAATGAAATTACTTAGAAAGTTACTATGGTAACGAACTTAGGTTTGGACCCACTAAGTGACCTTAGGAGCTGAAGGAGATAAATTGCTCACATGAGTCAACATTCAGTAAATGAATCACACTGTCTAACGCAGTCTCTTCTAATATATATAATGTTCATGAGTCAGCTGCAGTGTCTACTGGAATTAATTACAGTAAATTGGCTTACTAAAATTATTTGATTAAAATGAGTAAAATTAGACCATTTTATGAGTCGGTAGTTTTAATATTCTGCAAATATATTATTATATATATATATATTTTTTTTTATTTTATTTTTTTTTGTTCCACTGCCATAAGCTTTATGCATTGAAATTTATGTGGGTGCCAAAATAAAATAAAATAAAATAAAATAATAATAAAATTAATAAATAAATAAACAAATTAATAATAATACTACTAATAATAATAATTACAACAACAACAACAACAACAATGATAATAATAATAATAATTGGGTGGCACGGTTGCGTAGTGGTCAGCCCTTCCGTCTCACAGCAAGAAGGTCCTGGGTTCGATTCCCGGGCTCGGACGTTTCTGTGTGGAGTTTGCATGTTCTCCACGTGCTTGCAGGGGTTTCCTCAGGGTACTCCGGTTTCCTCCCACGGCTTAAAAACATGCACAGTAGGCTAATCGTCGTTTCCAAATTGCCCCCAGGTGTGAGTGTGTGAAAGGTTCTGTGTTGGCCCTGCAATGGCCTGCCGAGCTGTCCAGGGTGTAAATGAAAATGAATATGCATATAATAATATACATATAATAATAATAATATAAATATAAAAAGTAAATATATAGACAAATAAATAATAATGCAAATTAAATAATAGTGATATTAAAAAAAATAATAATAAAAAAGATGGTGCGGCTGAAATCTGCAATTTCTAGGCATTTCAGATGAAATTATTATATTCTTGGGTTCGCTGTTAAAAAAACACTTAAAATGCAAAAAGCTATTCATATGAATAGAATGCCGTGTGTGTGTGTGTGTGTGTGTGTGTGTGTGTGTGTGTGTGTGTGTGTGTGTGTGTGTGTGTGTGTGTGTGT
>JBCNYH010000026.1:21774724-21792549 GCA_039654325.1 Tandanus tandanus
TGGCCGGCATTTGATAACCCAGTTAGCTGCACTGGGGGGACAGCAGTGACAACCCGCTGATAGTGGGGCTTGAAACCACATCCTTGGGATCAGTAATCCAGCACCCTACCACCAGGCCACCACTGCCCCTGTAGACAACTTGCAAGCACCAAAGTTTGGTGATTGACAGTAACTGACTTAACAAAAAGAGCCCTGCTGAACATGGTGGTGTATCTAATATGGGGTGGTACGGAAATGATTACAAAGATAGATGGATCAATGGATTCCAGTAGAATAGTGGTTAAATCGTCTGCCTCACAGCAAGAAAGTCCTGGGATCAAGTCCCGGGTTCGGACGTTTCTGTGTGGAGTTTGCATGTTCTCCCCATTCTTGTGCGGGTTTCCTCCGGGTACTCTGGTTTTTTCCCACAGTCCAAAGCATGCACATCAGGTTAATTGGTTGTGAGTGTAAGTGTGTGTGTGTGTGTGTGTGTGTGTGTGTATTGCCCTGAAACCTCTGGCAAGCTGTTCAGGGTGTACCCACACCTTCGCCCAGTGTCAGCTGAAATAGCCTCTAAGCCTCCCCATCCTTAATAAGTAGGATTAAATGATTCGGCAAAATGAGTGCATTCCAGTAAATATCAACATATTATGTAAACAAATGTGACTCAGTTGGTCAATAAAATGACTAAAAAGAGATAGTCTTCTCCCACAGAACAGCGATGAAATCATATCTCAAAATTTGCCATGAACTCCTTCAAGAAATCACTAGAACTAAGGGTAGATCTTAAAAATACTGTTCATACAAGAATGGGCCAAGAATATATCAATATGGGAAATGTTCTGCAAGGAAGAGTGGGTTGAGATTCATTATACAAGAACAGATAGACATCTAGCTAAGTACAAGAAGCATAAGCAGTGCCATCTGCTCCTGGAAATATGGAAATGGCCCTGCAATGAATTGACGACTCACATGACTTCTCACCAAAGGCAACTGGGATAAGTGGAGACAATGGCTAAAAATATGAAAATGACAATATGTTATAAACATCATGCACACTTCAGGAGACTATGAATAATGAAAAAAGTCAATATATTCAAAAATAAGTTTGTATTTTGTCAAAGGTGTGACTGCTACCTTCCTGAACTCTATGGGATATATTCATCACCAGATGTTGAAAATCTTCTAGTGAAGTTCTGCTTGTGTGTGTTCCAGGTGTACATGTGTGCTGTCTGTTGTTGTTTGTGACTCATACTCATTTCCAGATGCTTGCCGTCTTTGCTGGTGGTATGCTGCCAGATCCTTTCAGTAATTGTTTGTGTAGCTCTTCTACTTTCATAGCAAAGATTGGGCATACTTAGCAAGCTGGACACAAACAATTTTAATTAAATATTTTCTGCAGCAGCACGAACACACAGAATGTGGTTTACCTAAAAAACAAACAAACAAACAAACAAAACAAAAAAAACAAGAGTTTGTGCCAATTTACATAAAGGGAGACACCCAGTCATTTTATGTAAATTTCTCTGGAAATATTTTTTTCTAAAGATTTTTTAAAAATATTTCCTCTAAAAGTTCTCCTTTTATGTAAATTTCTCTGCACACTGCAATGACTTTGGTTGATTTTTTTTTTCTTTAAAGTCTGTATTTTCTTTGATGCATGTATATTCAGTTATTTGGGGATGGCTGAATCAAATTCAGCTGAAAATTGAAAGTTCTTGGTAATTTGTAGCATTGATGTGCCGTTATTAATATGCACACATGAAGATCAACATTTTAAGCATTTTTAGCTCTGATTAAAATTAATCAGGTGTGTGTTGTCAATAGATAATTGTCTATAAATATAACAATAGCTGAATCCCAATTGTGGTGCCTTATTCTTTTATAGAACATGAAGAACGCAGTATCTGAAGGAGTGACCTCACGTGACTGTGAAGGCCGAACCCTTATAAACCAAGTGGAGTCAAATAAGGTGGTTCAGATTAGTGAATCCCATCCAGGGGGTCCCAGCTCCCACAATGGGGTGCCAAAGATCCCTGGGGGTCACATAGCCTTCTTGGTTTTGAGGTAATAATTTTAATATGTCAAGTATGGATGTGTCATTCATTCTTTATTCATTTGCCCAATCACTTCATCCTACTAGGGTCACAGCTGTACACCCTGAACAGCTTGCCAGACCATCATGGGGCATCATACACACACCCATTCACACTCATGCCTAGGGTCAATTTGGAGTACCCAGAGGAAACTTACACAAGCACAGAGAGAACATGCAAACTCCACAGAGAAATGCCCGAGCCTGGGAATCGAACCCAGGACCTTCTTTTGATGCAGAGGTACTAACCACTTAGCACATGGATGAGTCACCATTTACTTTATTTATATAACTAAAACAACTACATTTAGGGTTTATATAAAAAGTGTATTTACTTTTTTTTTTTTTAATTGCGATAGAAAAAATTGTAATTGCACTGCGGAGGCTTGGCGAGCTGTCCAGGGTGTACCCCACCTTCTTGCAGAGTTGGCTGAGATGGGCGCCAGCCTCCCCACGACCCTAATTAGGATTAAGCAGCCTAAAAAAATGAATGAATGAATGAAGCTTTAAATTCATATCACAAGGATAAGGATGTGTGTCACGTGAACATATTTTCTGAAGTATACATGGAGGTAAAGCTAGCAATGTAAACAGAGAGCTGATGGAGAAATGAAGAATCGTATTAAGAGGTTTCAGTACTTCATTTCATTGGACAATTAACTGTTCCATGCTGAGGCTGTTTATTTTTATTTTAGTGGTGAATATGTTAAAATATAAAAAAGATGTGTGTCTAAAAAGGAAATCATAATACAAAGAAACTGTTCATAACAATATGAGGAAGAATCAAAAATATGAAATAATATGTTCTGAAATGTATCTATCACTAATTTTACACATATTTCCTGCAGGTACTAAGAGGTAAGGTTTACTAGTTCATCGAACAATTCAGTGAAAGTTTCATGCTGCTACTGTACTGTATTTTGCAGTTAATATATTGAGATATAAAAATATGGTATGTCAATACACCAAAGTTTACATTGGTACGAATAGGGGTCCTTCAAGAAAAAGTCTTGAGTATAGAAGATTTCCTATTAGTGTCATTAGCTGAAACCTTGAAAGAAAGCACTGTGCATGTCGCCACCTGCAACCTTCACAACTGTGAGAGATTAAATGTAATTGAATGGTGGCATGCACTGAACCTACAGATAGGTTGGGAAATGAAGGATCCAGCCGTCGCAGCTTGGAAAAAGAAGGCTGCATTTCACGGCCTTCATTTGAAAGAGCTTTTCAAATAAGATTCGATCCCAGAGCACTATGACTTCAGCACTGGATCCCACAGTTGTCAGTTTTGCTCTCAATAAAAACATTCAAATTTAAGAAGATAGATAGATAGATAGATAGATAGATAGATAGATAGATAGATAGATAGATAGATAGATAGATAGATAAATTCAATTAAAGAGTATATAGATTTACTTATATTTAAACATATAAACATTAATACATTTTTTTTCTGTATGTACTGTATATGTTCTCTATATCCCTAATGTGCAAGGAAAAACTCCCTGAGATAACATGAAGAAATACTGAAAGGAAATAGATTCAAAAAGTGGGTGGAACGAAGGGTTTCATCCAGGTAACATCCAGGTTTCATCCGGTTTCCTTCAACAGTCCAAAGACATGCATCTAAGGCTAATTGGTTTTTCGAAATTGACCATAGGTGTGAGTGTAAATGGTTGTGTATGTGTTGGCCCTGTGATGGCCTGGGGAACTGTTCAGGGTTTACCTGGCTCGGGAAATGACTGAATGAGTGAGACATTTAAAAATGGAAACACATTTTTATTTGGAGGACACCAGATAGTGTAACCTTAGAAAACTTCCACCTAAAGTTGTAAGTAATGTAAAAAGTTTGAGTAGCAGGAAATTCAGTATAGTTTTAAAATGACATGTAGTTTGTTGACATTTTCAGGTGGTTATTAATGGGTACTTGGTTACAAAACTGTTTTAAAGTTTATAACAGTGATGGCAATTGTAGTCCTAATTAAAAAGAATTGTATCAACAGCAGTCTAAAGTCTTTTTTTCACAGCTTCTTAGTGACGATCCATATGGGGCAATTAGCAGAAGTAAATAGTTTCTAATTGACGTTAACCGGAAGTAGGACATCAGGATGGATCACATCAGTCTCGGATTGTGGGTGCCACAGATGTAGCATGTGTTGCCTGACAGAAACAGAAAGAAAGCAAGCAAGAGAGAGAGAGAGAGAGAGAGAGAGAGAGAGAGAGAGAGAGAGAGAGAGAGCGAGCGAGCGAGAGAGAGACTGTTAGGTATGCTCATTAAAACATAATGCTTAGGAACAGTGTATCTAAAGTGTTGAGTGCAAGTAGGTAAGACAAGTGATGACAACATAACTAACAGTAAGAGCCAGAAGGTAACACAGACATAAGAACTCCCTGGGACATAACATGGCCGCTCAACCATTAACAAACTTAAGTGAACTAGCGAGAGTAAGGCTCAGCAAAGACGTTTCTGTGTGGAATTTACATGTCCTGAACTTGTTTAAATTTTCTACAGGTACTTCAGGTTTTTTTCCCCCAACAGTCTAAAGACATGCAAAGTAGGCTAATTACCTGTTCCAGATTTCCCCTAGGTGTGAATGTGTGTTCAAATGATTGTGTGTTGGCCTTTGAACTGGCAAGCTGCTCAAGGTGTACCCTGCCTTCGTCCAGAGATAGGATCCAGCCTATACCTCCTGCAACTCTAGTAGGATAAAGTGGTTCGGCTAACAAATGAATGAATGACTAAACGAATTGGGTATCAGCCTAGACCTGGACACTGACACTGTGAATGTGTCCTGAACTCTAATTGGAAGATTGTTCCATAACCATAATGCTTTGCAAAAGAAAGCTTTGCCCCTGCTGTGGCCTTCATTATTCGAGGTACCAACAAGTCTGCAACTCTTGATGTAAAGAGGCATGGTGGATCATAAAAGAGGAGAAATTTACTAAGATGATGTGAAGGGAGACTTTTCAGTACTTTATAGGTCAATAATCGTATCATAGAATTGATGTGAAATTTGAGTTCGAGCTAGTGCAATGTGGATAAAATAGAGTGATGTGGTCATACCTTCTTATTCTAATAAGCATGCTTGTTGCCGTGTTCTGGACTACCTGGAGCTTGTTTATGCACCAGCTGGAACATCCAGACAGTAACATGTTACAGTAATGTAACCTAGTGATAGAAAAAGCATAAACTACTTTTTTAACCTATTACAGTGACATCATATGTTTTAATTTAGCAATATTTCTGAGATGAAAGAAGGCTATCCTGTTAATATTATCTACATGACCTTCAAACAAAAGACTGGGGTCAATAATCACACCAAAGTCTATTACTGCTGCATATGATAAATCTGAAAGGCCATCCAGGGTTACTTTGTAATCAGAAAGCTTATTTTGACCTGCATTTGGTTCTATCACAAGTATAACTTTTTTTTTCAGAATTAAGCAGAAGGAGGTTTCCTTACCTTTAAGCTTGTGAATATCATTTGCCTTGTTAAAATGTACAACTGTGTGTCATCAGCATAGCAGTGGAAACTATTGCCATGTTTACAAGTAATAATCTCCAAAGTTAGCAAGTATAAACAAACAAGCAGAAGAGCTAAAACAAATCTGTGAAACAGCAAACCTTAGTTTGCACAGAAATGGCACCATTTACATGTACAAACTGATAATGATCAGTCAAATAGGACCTGAACCAGGGGAGGGCCGTTCAACAACATTTCCCAACCTGTCAAGAAGAATAGTATGGTCAGTGATGTCAAAAGCTCCATTAAGATCAAGTAATACAAGTACGGAGACACAGCACTGATCAAATGCCAGTACTAGGTCATTTATCACTTTAACCATTGCTGCCTCTCTGCTATGATGAGGCCTAAACCCTGACTAATATAATTCATGAATGTTACTCCTATCTAGATATAAGAAAAACTGCTGCAATACAGACTTTTCCAAGATCTTTGTGATAGATTCTGATTGGCTTCTCTACTATTAGGATATCAGCTCATTTGTTGAGAAAAACAAAAATGATGCAGCAATTTGCTGAACCTACTCTACTTGGAAAAATAAAAAAACCTACTAAAAACCTACTTTACTTGAAAACAAAAACTACTAAAAAATATAAAATATAAAACAGAGAATTTTATTTTACTGGGAATTAATTTTTAAAGTGCATAAAGAGCACTTATCTTAAGCATTTACTGTTGCTAGATTACCAATTTTCACACACCACAGGTTTGGAGGGACTGAATGCATGTGAACAGGCAGGCCTTTTACTGAGTTTATTTTCATTTTACATGACACTTTTCAGCAAACGTTTTAGTTTTCATAACACTTTGTCAGCCTCTGATGCATGGTCTCCCTTTGCGACAGACACACACTTCAACTTCATCACTCACTCTTTAATCACAAATGTTGCTTTTCACCATGAAATCACACATGCAGTTTTCTCTTTGTGGTCACCAGCTGCTCCCGCAAGCACATTGAAACACTGAGGGAAACTGCCATAATTAAATACAGGTGAGATACAACAAATGTTAGCTGCTGAAATCATGACAGATGTGGCAACATCCCTACATGCCTTTAATTTCATTTACTGTTGATGGTAGCCATTCAAAGAAAGATGTTAAGCCAGGATTCGTTTCTTTTAAGTCAATGTTGGTTGTTTATGTAGCATAAGTACCACAGCATTCTTTATTTTGATTTGTCAGTGGGAGAGAAGTGACATTAATGATCTCAGGGTTCTTCCAAAAGTTTAAATGGAAGAGTCATGAGTGCAGGGGGTTAGGGGTTGGGAGCTTTGCAATAAGGGTGTTCTTCACCAGAGGGTACTGAGTGCTGTGATTGCTAAGTTACATAAGTAATGCATTCAAAATAGGGGCTGACAGCTATACTGTATATGTATTCTGTTCTCGCACACAAACTGGGATATAACTACAAAGTGATACCAAAAAAGTATGAAGTTACTCTTTTAATTCATGAGAGAATGTAATCATTGGCAAATTCCCATGTTCTATCATACAAAAAAATAATCAAATTTTATGTGGGGAATGAGAGTGTGAATGAGTAAATGTATGTAAATGAGTCCCATTCAGGAGGTATTCCCTCCTCTGGATCCAACGGAACACTAAACAGGATAAAACAATTACAGAAAATACATTTTTCTGATGTTTCCTTTTCAGAGTTGCTGATGTTTCCATTTTTATTGGCTGTACCACGATATGTTGGTCAGAGAAATCGGCACTGAAGCCGAGCAGATGGTCCTTTTGAGCTCTTTCCTTCATTTTTTTCAGCTCGCTGATATTAAATATGATCAGCAGTAGTGGCCCTCTCTCCTCATGCATGCATTTAATTCTGATACATTTTCGTTACTTTTTCAGAATGAATGAATAATAAATAAAGAAATAATCAAACAGATTTTCATTTTCCTTCTGTCAAATGAATTTTGTAGGTGGAAGTGACAGTTGTGGGATTGGCTGTGAGAGTTTTCTGTCATCACTATTTTTCTGTATTATGCATGCGTGAGCATGTGTGTGAGAGGTATTGAGATATCTGTCACTGCTGATTACAGTTACATTGACAGAACACCCATCAATGCTTTAAAAATCACACTTCTTAACTTTAGAGAAAAACACAGGGAGGGATTTTAATTGCCTTAAACTCACTTGCTTAGAATATTTTGAGTATAAGCCTTACATATTCCTAGTACCCTTAAATATAGTTATTTCCTATAGTGAATATATTTTAAATCTTGTAATGTTGTGTAATAAATCATGTCGTTGATGTGGAGATCCCAGAAAGCTTGATTCAGATTATCTGAATACTAAGTCAGCTGAGACCAGTAAAGTCACTCGGATGAAACGTTTCTCCCACCAAAAACTGTGTCCAGATGAGCTGAATCAAACTTTCTTGTATTGTCTTACCTGGAGCGTTGTAGAGCATGCATCAAGACATTAATGTGAAATTATTTTCTATTAGCAGGGGTTTATGTAATATTTATGTTAGTAGTCTGATGTGTGAGCGGCTTGGTGCCAAAGTGGTTAGCATATCCATCTTACTGCAAGAAACTCCTGGGTTCGAGTCCCGGGCTCAGGCGTTTCTGTGTGGAGTTTGCATTTTCTCCTCGTGCTTGCATGGGCTTCCTCCTGGTACTTCGGTTTCTTCCAACAGTCCAAAGACATGTACATTAGGCTAACTGGCTTTTCCAAATTGTCCTTAGGTGTGGATGTGAGTGTGAATGGTTGTGTGTTTGTTGTCCTGCAATGGTCTGGCAAGCTGTTCGGGGTATACCCCGCCCCCCACCCAGTGTCGGTTGAGATAGGCTCCAGCTTCCCTGCGAGTCTAGTAGTAGGATAAAGCAGTCCAGCAAATGAGTAAGAGCTGAGGTGTCAGGGCTTTGCAATAATCAGTAAGTTTCCGAACAGTGGAACTTCTTCAGTACAGGGAGGTTTGAGCTGTCTGGTTTCTTACCAATTTTCATGTTAACGAGTGCCTTGTGAGTTCTGAGCCTCATATATTTTGGATTTTTTTTTTTTGCAATTACTTGCACTGGTTATCAAGTACTGAACATTGAAACAGTTAAATAATTTTATCCAATACCTTGGTTCCAATTTTAATTAAGCAAGTGAGGGGAGCAAGGATTTTTACCAAGTTACACCTTACAACCTGATTTAAATTAGGGCGGGCAACATGTGAAAGACAGCATTAATCAGGAACTCAGGTTACTAGGAACATATGGTAAAGCTATATGGCCTTGTTAGTGAACCCTCTATTTTTTCAGGCATCCGTCATGCTTCAGGAATTCCTGAATTCCTCGGTGGTAAGCTTCATTGATCTACAAGAAGAGTGTGAATTTCACAAACCCTCATTTAAGTTTCTAGGGTACATTCCTGATTAAAATGAAGTTGAGCTGGATGGAGGGAAGGTAGAAGCAGTCATCACTCAACTTTAAATTGCCATAGACCTGCAATGTTTTCTTGCTTTACTTGCTTTATGGACATTTCCTGAGACATGTCAGTACTGTGGCTCTTGACCTCCCAGCTAAAAGGTAATCGTACAAACTCAAGTGGAGCCCTGAAGCATGATATGCATTCAACACCTTAAAAAAGAAGTTCACAAATGCCGGCACCACAAAGGTCCTGATCTTCAATTTATTATAGAACTGGATCCCTCTGAAAACCATGTCAGCAGGTGACTGAAGCTGAGCCACCTCCCTTTTAAGAGCCCACGTTTTCACCTACATATCTAATCAAGAGACTCCTTGACTTAAAATGACAGCGTATATTCATTACCTGGTCAACTCGGAAAGCTATGGACCTTTGTGAATCCCTGCCAATACAACCTCGGCCATGCCATATGGAGCGTTTTGCTTTAGACACCTCCCATTGGTGGGGGCTGTAACAACTGTAACATCTAGCGTCCCCCTCAAAATATTAGAGGTTTCCTTCCTCTAAATTTTAGATTAATATTTGGTCACTCTATTGTTCTGTATTCTTCCCATAAAAGGCATATAGATCTTTCAATCATTGTGAGCCTTAGAGTTTGCCAAATATTCTTGTGAGTTCTGAGTTGTTTCGATGAATTATTATTCTGTGTTTGATCATGCCTTGTTGCCCCTCTCATCCCCACTCGCTTCTGACCCTGCCCTGAATTCTGACTATGTTTTGAATTGTGATTTGGATTTGTCTGCATAATTATGTAGTTATGATACTGACCTTGATTTACTATTACAAAAATTTTAGGCACTGCCCAATGGCAGAGCTACTGAGAGATATCTCTACTAAAAGGTGTCCCAGGCTAGTGTTATATGAGTATCACAACTCCTTTAGGGAGGAAATAAATAAATAAGTCTGCTCTGCATTTCCCAAATTCGGATTGAAGTGGAAGAAGGAAAGGTTAACACTGAGCTTTCTGTTCACCACCTTTCACTAGGTGATTTGGGTGTTTAATTATCCATTTAACATGTTCATATTCCGTGTTGCCCCAGAGATTTTTTCGTGTGTGTGTATGTGTAAGGACTGATTACAGCATCACACATAGAATCAGTAAGAATGTTATCAGTTCTCAAATGCCCATACTCCCAGTATGCACCTCTGCAGCCTGAGATACAAATTAACACTTTTTTACTTTTTAAATTGAAGTGTTCAATGAATAATATAGAAAACAATGATATATCTACTCCATATAAAGTATAAAAGTGTGCATTCAGCTCAGTTCTTTGAGTCATGTAAAGGAACTTGGTGTTTTTGCATTAACAATGGACATGAAACGTTTTGAGGAACCTCCTATATTAATTTGTGGGGTCAATCAGCGTCATGTCTGTGATAGAGTGGGCATCAATAGACAGACATGGAACAGCTGTTGAAATCAAGTTCCATGCCTATGGGGCTCTGCTGTAAGAACAGTTGTTTCATTTGTATTATATAGCACAATTTTTTTTAAGACTTATTGGACATCAATATTGTAATGGATTTTCCCCCCTAAATCCTATCGCTTGTAACTAGAAAAGTAACTGTTCGCTGTCCTGCACATATTATGGAATATCTGGTCCTCCTGGACTCCCTGTTGTGTCCAGATAAGAGAATTATGACAGTAATCTTCGTGATTGCAAAGGTTTCACGCTCCAGTGTTCTCTTCATCTTTTGAAAGTGTACTAGTTCCAGATCTCGAGTCTATTCCTTTAAAGTTACAGAACCTCTACAGATCTATTCAGTAAGTCTAAAACCATTTAATGTGCTACACTTACCATATGAGTGCATCATTGAGTTTCTATCTAAGGCCACACTGAACTTTTGTCTTTGAGGAATATAATAATTGACCTCCAAGACCAGTAGTAATTTAGAAGTAATTTAGTCATTTTGAACAAAAAGGTGGAGAGAGGGCAGCACAGAGGTGTAGTGGTTAGCACTTCTGCCTCACAGCATGATGGTCCTTGGTTTGAGCCTTGTGCTCACTGAGCGTGTTTCTGTGTGAAGTGTACATATTCTCCCCATGCTAGCATGGAGTTTCCTCTGGGCGCTCCAGTTTTCTCCCACCGTTCAAAGACATGAACATTAAATGAATTGAATATGCAAGGCCTTCCCACATCCTCAATAAAGGATAAAGCAGTTCAGTAAATAAAATTTTAAAAACGGGAGAGATTGCTCTGAAGAATTAAAATTTGCAGGTAAATTCAACATTATAAATACTGACAGTTTTCCATAAGCGCTTTCAGATTAAACAGTGCTTTCTACAGTGAACAAAACAATTTTGATTAGTTGAGACAGGAAAATGATGCCTCTTTATAGAAATGGAGGTGAGTTGAGTGTTTAGCTGTCTACTTTTAACAGATTTAATCGTTGTGTCTTTTCACTTCGCCTTTTTGAATATAGTAGAGAATTTTCTTGGTATGGATAAATTGTTTAGAATGTGCAGCAATGAGCATTAGGCAGAAGACTGTATGTGACAAAATATAATCACATGATAGGTCAGTGGGAGAGAGGAATGAACATAGTGGGTTACTGTGTGTAAAAACGAAACACTGGATGGGTGGTGAAAAGTACTGCCTGCTGATTATCATCAACTTTATTTTCAAGACTGAATCAAACCTGAGGTGGGCAATAAAAACTGAGAAGAATCTGTATGCATGCCTACGTACCTTGTTTCTCATATGAAACCTGACTCTTACATGTCAGCATGGTGGCTTCCTAATTATTTTGTGGCAGACTGCTAAGAACTAAGAGTGCCTGGCTAATTAAACATGTCAACTAGGAAATACTCATCAGGAACACATGGAAGGAAGCCAAAACAAAGCCTGTTGTTACCTGAAGTGAGTAACCTAATTATTATCATACTGTGAAACTTGCTCTCAACTTTCACACCTAGGGATGAAACAACATTAATACACTTGAAGACACTTACTTCCAGCTTTGAACTCCTTTTCTCAATAGCTGTAACACAATAAAACATATGTATAAGTAGACTTTATATCTTTTTGTAGTGAGGCACTTTGCTAGAAAGACAAAACAAAACACCAGAGCAGATTTATTTTACAAACAAAATCCAAATCTGTTATATTTACAGACATATTATTGTTCATCATCATCATCATCATCTTCTTCTTCTTCCTCTTGGTCCGGGGTCAAGTCGCGGGGACAGCAGCCTAAGCAGTGAGGTCCAGTCATGAGCCCCGCCATCCTGTGAAGGAAGCTAATTTCAGCCGCTTGTATCCACGATCTTGTTCTTTGGGTTGCTACCCAAAGCTCGTGACCATAGGTGAGGGTAGGAACATAGAACCACTGGTAAATTGATAGCTTTGCCTTTTGGCTCAGCTCCCTCTTCACCACGATGGACCGGTACAAGCTCCGCTTCACGCAGAGGCTGCACCAATCCGCCTGTCGATCTTCCATTCCAACCTTCCCTCACTCGTAAACAAGACTCCGAAATACTCGAACTCCTCCACTTGGGGCAGGACCTCATTCCAGACCTGGAAGGTGCATTCCATTATTTGCATTGCATTATTTTTAGATTTTTAAATAATATATAGCTTTATAATAATCTTTTGTGTTTAATAAAGTTTTTTTCTCTCTACATTTCTGAACATGTTCATGTTTATATACTCACTCACTCATTCACTCACTCACTCATTTGCCGAACCACTTAATCCTACTAGGGTTGCAGGGAGGCTGGCAACAATCTCAGCCAACTCTGGGCGAAGGCGGGTACACCCTGAACAACTTGACAGACCATTGCAAGGCCAACACACACAACCATTCACACTCACACCTAGGGAAAATTTGGAACAGCTAATTAACCGAATGTGCATGTCTTTGGGCTGTGAGAGGAAACTGGATTACCCGGAAGAAAGCCACGCAAGCACGGGGAGAACATGCAAAGACAATACAAAAACGCCTGGGACTCAAACCCAGGACCTTCTCGATGTGAGGCAGACGTGCTAACCACTACATACCTTTAATAAACTTGTTTGGCTTGTCTTTTTTTTTTTATTATTATTGTGGGTTGGATTAAACCAATTCCATTCAAGTGACCAGTGATAACCTTGATAATGGAAAGCATAGCGATGCAGCAGTAGTATAGCACTGGTCTCTGGTTCAATGATGACCTTTTCTTATTGCCTGCTCAGGGTTTTGCATGCTCTCCCTTTATGCACGTTTGTACTGTAGATCCTACACTTTCTCTCATCCCCCACTGATCTTCTCAAAGCATGGCAGTATGCGCATGGACTTTGCTAAATTGCCCCTATTGTAATGTAATTAGCAGCAAAGCTTTTCTTTATCTTAAGTTCTAATACTGATTAAATGATCTTTGTAACTTTTATAGCAAAAATACACCATATACAGCTTTGAGAAACTTATCCCATCTGTGAAGCATGGGTGTGGTAGTATCATGATTCAGGCCTGTTCTACTGCATCATTACATAATTGATGAACAACAATACATTCAGAATTCCATTCATTCATTTTCATTGGACGGTCCAGACATTCATCATTCTTAACTACGTACATTTCATATTTAGTAGACTCTGGGCAAGGGCAGAGAACACCCTGGACAGCTCGCCAGGCCATTGCAGGAGCAGAAATACACTGATGGCAATGCAGCCTACTCTTTACGAATGACAGCAATGGTTACATATAATTTTAAATGAAATTTAATGTGAAATCTATTTAATTTTGTGCCATGCATTATTTCTATGTAATATTTTATAAAAATTTCATCTCATATCAGATTTTATTTTATGTCTGTGATGGCTAAAAGAGTGTGTCAGGTCTTTACTCTTACTAAGCTGCCTGGCCACCAAATGACAAATGATTTGGGGCCATTTGAGGTAATCATTGTCTTCCAGCTGTGGTCTTGCCCTTCTTCAGGTGCACATATCTTTATTCTGAGTGTTTTGGGGTCACCTGCCAAGGTGCTGATCCTTTGTCAGAAGTGCTCTGGATGGAATGGTACCTTTTTCTACAGAAGCTTTGAGGACTAACTGGAAAAAAAGAGTTCCCATTTCAATTTTGCTTATTCTCAATTCTCACTAACACCGAGTGAAAGAGAATAAATGAAAGTTGTCCTTGGGTTTCCTGAGTGAGATGATGACAGATGTAAATTAGATTTCATTAAGAAAAAAACAGAGAAACTCCTCTAGCACAGGTGCACCATCCACACACACATCCACAAATCAGTAAGAGATCAGTTGACATGTTACTCAGTGATCAGCTGCCATGTGTTTAATAGAGGAAATAGATGATAAATCAGCTCAAAAGCACTCAAAGGTTTTGTTGCTCAGGTTGCATCCACACACACACACACACACACACACACACACACACACACACACACACACACAAACTAAGAAAGATATCAATATCAATTGTCATGAAAGAATACCTACCGTTCATCTGTAATAGAGGAAATGGAGGCTCTCACCTTAAAGGCATTTACAAGCTTTGTTGCTCAGGTTGCATCCACACACACTCTCTCTCTCTCTCTCTCTCTCTCTCTCTCTCTCTCTCACACACACACACACACACACACACACAGACAGACACACACACACACACACACACACACACACACACTGCAAGGCCGATTCTACAGTTTAAACCTTAAGTATGTTGGATCAGTGAGATTCTAGAAACAGCTTTGCAAAATCCCATCTCTTTCCATGAACTCTGTCAGAGGTCCTGACTCTCTCCTGACCTGGTGCTTGGCTCAGGTTTTCCTTTTTCTCCATCTGCATTTCTGGCCTTTCCATCCAGCCCTCTCTTTCATTTCAAATTCTACCTCCTTTGCTCTGTTTGAACTATCATAAGCAAATGGCATTTTTCACTGTTTAATATTCACTTGTAAAGTCATTCATTCATTCATTCACCAAACTGCTGTCTCTGGGCAAAAGCAGGGGTAAATCTTAAACAGACCTTCTTGCTGTTAGTCGTACATGATAACCATTACATCACTGTGTCGCCTGGTTCCCTACAGTCCAAAGACATGCACATCAAACTCACATTTTCACACACATTCACAACTATGGGAAATTTAGAGCAGGATCTAATATGCACATCTTTGGACTGTTGAATGAAACCAGAGTTCTGTAATAGGATTCAAACCCAGAACTATCTGGGTTCTAGCTGGAGGTGGCTCAGAAGTTAAGCTTTTGAGTTACTGATAAAGAAAAAAAAAAAAAAATCAGGGGTTCAAGCCCCAGTGCCACCAAGCTGCCACTGTCGGGCCCTTGAGCTAGGCCCTTAATTTTCAATTGCTTAGATGTATGAGATAAAAATGCCTGCCAAATGCTGTGAATGTAGCTATGAGGTGACAAACTTTATATTTATTAATCCTGTTGCCATTATCACTTCTGTTTCACTGCATTTTCTTTTTTTTCTCTCACATTTCCGAGACACAAGGCTGAACATCTGCGTGATGAATCCCACAAGAAAGTTGTAAAATACAATTCTAGCTTCGGAATCTTTCATGCAAATTTCTGATCTCCTCATAAGCGCAGCCTCATGAGATTAACACGATATTCATAACACAACATGACAGGTATCATATGCTTTACGTGTTGCCATGACAGTTTGCTTCCCAATATATAACGATGTTAACATGTTTCCATTATCGTTATATATGCACAGCCACAGTGACAGCAGGCATAAAGTTTCATGGAGTGGCAGCTAATGTTTTATAAGCAGCTCGTTAGTTAGAACATATTCTGTGACAGACTTTATATGATGCTGCTGTCTTTCTATTTCAAGCTGAATGTCTTGTTGAACTACATCCATGAATATGTAATCTGAATACATGCACTCAGGCACACCCGCACAACACCCTCCTTCCTCCAGCCCCCCACCACACACACACACACACACACACACACACACATTTAGAAAATTACATCAATAGAAATGATTCTGATCTTATATGAAATGTCACTTGACATATGAATAATTACATGGAGCAAGTGTTTGTGCTCTTCCTGTCTCAGACTGCTCTCTCTCTCTCTCTCTCTCTCTCTCTCTCTCTTTCTCCCTCAGTCTCTTGCTTCCTTCTAATCGGCCTATGAATAGGACTCACTCTTGCTTAGAGTCAGATAAAGGAGTCATCATTTAGCTGGAGACAAAAAAAGCTGCAGTCATTTTCCTGCTCAACAGAGCATGAGCCTATTTGTGTGTATATGTGTGTGTGTGTGTGTGTGTGTGTGTGTGAGAGAGAGAGAGAGAGAGAGAGAGAGAGAGAGAGAGAGAGAGAGAGAGAGTAATTGTGGAAACGTGGAAAGGGCTGAAGGCACCACATATTGAACTTGTACACACTCATTAGGATGTAAAGCTCAGGACTGATGTGCGATAAGAAGCTCTAGAGTCATGCGGTGACCAGCACCTCCAGTACAGCAATATTTATGTCGATGTGTGTCCTATGGGAATTGTTTTGTGCTTAATGAGTGTTTAATTTTGCACCAACCAAGAAGAATGCAAATGTGGAAGTGTGTGGGTGCGAAACAGCTGGGAACAGTGCGATATGCGTCGAACTCCTTCTGAAAGATGTGCACGTGTTATAAAATTTTGCAGGAGCTGGATATGTTGTGTTATGAGCACTATGAGACACCATGCCAATGTTAAAGAACTAATGCCAGATGAGACAAAGTGAGTGTCGTTATTATCTTCTGTGGAAAGTTGCGCTATAATGGCTAACATCCAACACACACACACAGATCTTTATCATTATGAACTTGTGTAGAACTGTACCTAAAAGTGATCTATATGGGGTGTGATAGAGAAAATGAATAAAAGGGAAATATAATATTACCCCAGGGTTAGGCTTCTAAAAAATAATATAATAGCCTAAAATGGAGGCTTGGAAGATAAATATACTATGGGCTTGTCATGCCTCTTAACTGTCCCTGATTAATGAGAGTACCATTTGTAGCTTTGGTGGACAGTATTGCTACACCAGTGCTGACTCAGGGGGAAAGAGGTGGTTGTGGTCAGACATATATAATATGTATACAGTTTATATTATATAATTAAATGAGAAAAATAAATATTTTGGCCCTGTGATGGTCTCGCAAGCTGTTCTGGGTGTATCCCACCTTTGCATGGCTGGGATGGGCTCCAGCCTCCCCCATGACACTTATAATGGATAAAGTGGTTTGGAAAATTAAATGAAGTAATATATGAAGAAAGTACCAGAAGCTGATTTTTAAGCATTAACAACTAATTAAACATCAGCTTTGACTTAAATATGACTTTACTTATGATAGGTCCCTTTGGATCTGAATATTCAATGTATATATTGTGTATACAGTTTGGATATATATGTCGGGGAACCCGACGAACGATGTTTCGAGGTTACGCTCGTCCTTATGCTCGTGCCATAAGTCAGTAAGAATTGCTGTTCCGACTTTTGACGTTTGCGGAGTAAAAGTAAGGAATATATATTCGACTCTTTATTGTTTGTTTCATTTTATAATTTTTTATTTGTCCTCCATATGTTTTTCTTACTGCTAGTTATGCTTTCATGTGTCAGAGAAATGTGTTTTTATATCCTAAATTATGATTTTTGCTACTGCTTTAGCATAGTGCCCCCTGTAGTTAAATGTGTTTTGCTTATTATCCTGGCCTGGCTGGCTTTTGAAGAGGAAACATTCATCATCATTTCATTTTCTGAACTGCTTAATCCTAATTAGGGATGCGGGTAGGCTGGCACCCATCTCAGCCGACTCTGGGCGAGGGCAGAGTACACCCTGGACAGCTCGCCAGGCCATCACAGGGCA
>JBCNYH010000026.1:21818163-21832388 GCA_039654325.1 Tandanus tandanus
GAGAGAGACACACACACACACACACACACACACACACACACACACACACACACACACACACACACACACACACACACCCCGATTATCCATAACATAAAAACTTTCTGACTGCTTTGCGGTCCCATATACATCAGGCTACAATGCACTGTATTCTCTGACACCTTTCGATCACAGCCAGCATTAACAGTTTCAGCAGTTTGTGCTACAATAGCTCTTCTATTTTATCAGACCAGACGTATTAGCCTTTGCTCCCCATGTGCATCAATGAGAATCCATGAGACTCGTTTCCTTTTTTATACAGCTTGATCTATTGATCTCCAAATTTTTTATGTCCATTAGCTTTACTGTTAATGACGTGAAGAAGTGGACCAATATACATATGTAGCAAGCATTTTTTTGGAGGCAAAGTCCCGACGGACGAACATCCAGATCCGATAATGGCAACATACACACCTGAACTGGTTTGTAATGTACATAAATCTATATTATTCATAAATAGAACGTAAAATATTAATGTATTTACAGGACAAAAAAGAAACACACAAAAATGCTAAAGTTTGTCGAGTTCTGGCTTGTTTGCCTTTGTGTGCAAACCCCTACATTCCAACCATCATCAGAGTTTTCTGAAATATCAAAATACAGTACTTTGGCTCCAGACACATCATTTTCATCAAGTTTTACAAGAGAAAACCTTCCTGAGCTCGACATTATATGCACATTGATCAGCAGTTTGTTTGTACGACCTTTTCAAAACATGCGCACAATGAAAGCGCAACATGTATACTGACGACATATACGACATAGACGACATCATCTATTGATAAACTTGTTTGCTACCTATACCTGATTTTAATATCACATCACTTATTTGCCGAAACACTTAATCTTACTTGGGTCACGGGGAGGCTGGAGCCTATCTCAGCCAACACTGAGCGAAGGCAAGGTACACCCTGGACAGCTCTCCAAACCATTGTAGGTCAACACACACACACACACACACAACTATTCACACTCACATTTACACCTAGGGCGAATTTGGAACAGCCAGTTATCCTAATTTGCATATCTTTGGACTGTGGGAGGAAACCGGAGTATATGGAGGAAACCTACACATGTATAAGAAGAACATGTAAACGCTACACAGAAATGCCCAAGCCCAGGACTCAAACCCAGGACCTTCTTGCTGTGAGATGCCGCCCCTTGCGAAAACTGTCTATTCACATTTAAAACAGTCTATTGACTATCTATTAACTTATTAATGGAGGTAATATATGCTACTTAAACCTAATTTTAATGTCGATACCCAAAAATAAGCTCGTTAATTTGTTTATTTTTAACAAATGCGGCGGTTATTATCAATGTTTTTCATGTTCTCTCCAGCTCAAAACAAAATCTCTTCTCCAACCATTCAACTAATTAAAGTGAGTCCTATTTCTGTGTGTGTTCGTGTGTGTGTGTGTGTGTGTGTGTGTGTGTGTGTGTTCATGTGCTACTTAAATGCTTAAAAGTAATTAGTGAATATTTATGCAACACACACACACACACACACACACACGTGCGCACACACAAATTAGAACCTCTGATCTTCTGCTAATAGGCTCCACTTGAAAAGGTTTGATTTCCTAAACATAACACCGCACTCCTATACTCACAAACTACCCACATTATGTGTTGGTCAAAACATATAAACACCATAAAGTAATGTCATCTATTATAGAAGACTAATACAATGATTCATTAACACATACTAATCACCCATACTTGAGGATGGCAGTCTAACAATTCCCATGGAATTATCAAGAGGGCATGTGTGAACAGATATCAAAATGATCTCTTAATGCTACAGTGCTTGCTCACATCTTTAAAGCTGTAAATTTTAAATATTAATACAATAAAGAGACAACAGCAGGGAAATGTAAGGCCATGTAAAAAAGAAGAACAGCAGAAATGATGTTCGAGTAATTCAGAAATTTCGGACATTGTCTACATTGGGGTACAAAGTCTGAGACTACTGATTCCTAGGTATAAGTGTAAGATTGAAAATCTTTTTTTTCCTTTGAAAAGGCTTTTTTTTAAACAAAGCCTTGATTACATCATATAATCATTATGGCATTGTTGCTCCAGTTGGTCCGATCGAGGCTCAGCAACATTAAGTGGCAATAAAATGAAGTCAGTTGATGACCTGAATGTACTGAATAACCTAGTTATCTTATCAATGGACTTTTTCCCCCCTTGTTTTACCGCAGAGCTAAAATTGGGGCTCAAATAGTGAAAGAGTGGTTCAGGGAGCATGAGGAATCTTTTCCACATATGTATTGACATCACAGAGTCCTGTCCTTAACCCTCTGTTAACCAGCGTAGCATATCTGCTACATGAAGTGAAAGGGTTAACAGCCTAGAATTTTTATTAATTTTTTTTTTTCTTTTACTTTTTTTATTTTTAAATATTGGCCCAAAATCAACATTTTTGCTGAGGGAAATTATTTTAACACAATTTGAAAGGGACTTGGTTAACAGAGGGTTAAAGGGTCACACAAGAGGTGCGATAGAAAAACAACTGACATGAATTGATTTAAAAAAAAATGTTAAAAAAAATTTTTTTTTTGCCGATTCCACATGCAAGCGAATATTCTGCGGCCTAGATATGTAATCTGCAACTGATTTGTGGTATATGTTTGGTGAAAAAAAGCAAATATCCTGTTGTAAGTCAGTCGTGTTTTGTTCACGTTTTGTTCTCAAACCATTTGCTTTTTATTCGTGTGTTATTAACGTAACCAAAATGTGAATAAAATACAAATTATGACAAAATATATATGGAATATGGCGGATGCCACCAAGTCTCAAACTTTCCACGTGGAAGTCTCCAACTTGTTGCTTTTCCTTGTGAACAAAAAAAAAAACATTTTTTGTGAGCAAAACGACGACTCTATGGCCTTCTCACGACATGTGCGCACTGTTTGAGAAAAGTCTGAGACTACTCTGTGCCAGAGCCTCGTTTTGCCAAATTCACAGAAATTTCAAGCATGTTTGAAATCATTTGCAATAAATTCACGTACCTGGCAACCGCAATGCGATGCCACAAATGTCACGAGACGAATCTGAGAACATTTTGAGAATGAAAAGCAACAGCCCCAAATTGCCATTCGCATCAGCCCCTTTTCTGTTGCACCTCTAGTGTGATCACCCCCTTACCCTACTGAAGGTCTGCAATTGTCACGTCCACTCCGAACTCTCACCCAGACGCTCACGTACCGCGTTCCCAGTCTCCTGAGTAATAATGATTATCACCTGCACCTCATTTCCCTGCACTGATTAGATCCCCTATTTAACCTCCCACTTCACTCCGTCACTTGTCTATCCTCGGAGCTGCGCGGTGTTTTTGCCTCTCCCTCTAGCATTTTGGACTCAAGATTATTTACCTGTTTACACTGCGCTATTCAGATTCCCTCTCCGATCTTCTCCAGCCTTGTCTTCTCATCTCCGGAACCCTTCCACCTCCAGTTAAACTTCTCCCGTAACTTTCCCTGTTTCCTGGTCCTAGATCCTCTTCCGCGTTAGTTTTGGTTAGCCCCTCGTGGCTTGTTTCGTTTTTCTGCTTTTCATTTCTCGTGGCTTCCCAAGCCCTGTTTGTTTGTTTATTTAATAAACTTTTATGTTTCACCAACTAAAGCCTTGTCTCCGGGAGTCTGATCATAACAGCAATGTGCTGGAGAAGACTTTGTGGAGTGGTTCAATTTTCCTAACACCATTTGAAGATGACAGTGTAAAATGAACCCAACTGTGGATGGAAACATAGGTTGTGATGTTGCTTAGGCTTGTTGAAACATTGCCATGGTAATTAATCAAGGCTAAAGGCAGTTCATCAAAATATTACTGTGGGACTTTTTTACACTGGCCAGGCAGTGTATTTAATATGCAAGACTCTGCACTGTTTCTTGGACCCTCTAAATGTAGGCAAGTTTGTGATATTGACCATGTTAACTGCTTTGTACAGAAGGTCAGCTTTTTCTCTACAACCACCTAATCTTTTCTCCTTAATCAGGTGTTCAGATGGATTTTGTACAAGCTTGTGGAACTCCATTCCAATTCCTACACAAAGGAGACATACCATATACTAAGAAACTGTTAAATCAATGCACATATTTCAAAGCCTTCATGTTTATTGTAATATGATTTGCAATGAAAATGTTTGCATTATTATTATTATAATACAAATTTTAGAACCGGCGGCATGGTGGCGCAGTGGTTAGCACGTCTATATCAAAGAAAGCAGGTCCTGAGTTCGATTCCCAGGCTCGGTTGTTTCTGTGTGGAGTTTGTGTGTTCTCCCCGTGTTTGCGTGGGTTTCTTCTGGGTACTCCGGTTTCCTCCCGCAGTCCAAAAACATTCAAAGTAGGCTAATGTGCTGTCCCAAATTTCCCCTAGGTGGGAAAGTGAGTGTGAATGATTGTATGTGTGTTGGCCCTGCAATGGCCTGGCGAGCTGTTCAATGTGTACCCCACCGTCGCCCAGAGTCAGCTGAGATGGGCACCAGCCTCCCTGCGACCCTATTAGGGTTAAGCGGCTTAGAAAATGAATGAATAAATGAACTTTAAGAACCCCAATATATATGTATCTAAACTGTCGACTTTATGGTTGATATTTTGCAGATTTTTTTATTTTACTGATTTTATTTAGAGCGGCACGGTGGCATAGTGGTTAGAACATCCACCTCACAGCAAGAAGGTCCTGGATTCGAGTGCTGGGCTTGGAGGTTTCTGTGTGGAGTTTGCATGTTTTCCCTGTGCTTGCGTGGGTTTCCTCCAGTTTTCTCCCACAATCCAAAGACATGCACATTAGGCTAACTGGCTGCTCCAAATTGCCCCTAGGTGTGCATGTAAGCTTGAATGGTTGTATGTTTTGGCCCTGCAATGGTCTGTTGAGCTTTTCATGGTGTATTTCGCCTTCACCAGTGTGATGAGATAGGCACCAGCCTTCCTGCAACCCTACGAAGATCAATCGGTTCAGCAAATGAGTGTGTGAGTGATTTTATTTACCTAGTGTTGTGGGTCAAAAGAACTGGTGGGTGACACTCATTTGCTGTTTGTCTGGTCGGGAGAACAGCCTGGATCACAAAAATAATTGGTTAGCAGAACAAAAGCATTTTCCCACTTAGTACTGCTCTTCAACACAGTACAGTACAAAAAAATCTAGGCAGCAGTCCTGTTTGTTTTCTTTTAGTTGACATTAATCTAATGTGCCAAGAGGCATGAGCTAAAAATAAAAATTCTCATGCAGTCTCACCCCTATGTGCTGTGTTTCCTGCTGCCAAATTTTTACAGTAACCTCTCTATAACCTTTAGAGCACCCACCCACTAACATGTAGAAAAGTACTAGAGATAAGCTTATGATTTGTTTGTTTTCTCTATTACTTCTTGTCGTTCTTAATCACCATGAGTGCATCTTATTTTCTATTGTGAAGTCATTTTTTTCTTTTTTTATATTTTTTTTTTTACTGCTGATTGACTGTCATTCTACATGAACCCCTAAAATAGCGAATTAGGTAAAATAATAATAATAATAATAAAATTAATAATAATAATAATAATAAAACACTCACACACACACACACACACACACACACACATAGTCCACTAATTATTAACTTTAATACTGCATTAATGATGTCCAATAACATTAGTGTGTTATTGTTAATGGGATTTGTACGGAGCATATGGCTGGAGGGATGAATGGGTCCCTGAGGACCTCAGAGCTTTATAAATAATCTGATCAGGGAACCACAAACAAACACACACACACACACACACACACACACACACACACACACATCTTCTCTGTGCCTCTTACTCTCAAAGATAACAACTTTAGCAGAAAGAAGACACTTTTAGCAAACCATAGGGTTTGCTATTAAAAGAGAAAGTGTGAGTGTGAATGAAAATGTAAGCAAGGAGGTGGCTTTGCTGGGAAAGTGACAAAGGGAGATTTTCAGATATGTACAAGCTCCACACAAAGCAAACACAGACTTGAGCAGACCAGTGACTGCTCAGAATTATGAAAGCAAACTTCTCAAATTCACTCATCAGCTAAACCACTTAATCCTATTAGGGTAACAGGGATGTTGATGCCTATCTCAGCCAACACTGGATGAAGACACCCTGAACAGCTCGCCAGACCATCACAGGGCCAACATACACACACACACACACCTCCATTCACACTTATATCCACACCTAGGATCAATTTGGAGCAGCTTATTAGCCTAATGTGCATGTCGTTGGACTGTGGAAGGAAACTGGGGTACCTGGAGGAAACCCACACAAGCACATGGAAAACATGCAAACTCCACACGGAAACGCCCGAGTCCAGGACTCGAACCCAGGACCTTCTTGCTGTGAGGGGGATGTGCCAACCACTACGCTACCGTGCCACCTGCAAGCATCTCAAATGGAGATTTTAAATAACAAAGATGAGCAAATTTCCACGACCATTAATGAAAACAACAAAACAACTGCAGAGTAACCTTAGAGTAATTTGATGAGCAGAAAAAAGTGTCTTGCGTTCACAGCTGTAGTTGTGAGTGTTTGGAATACATGATCTGTGTTCATTTTAATCACTTACTATATAAAAAAGGAATGGACTCTGGGAAAGCATGAATTGATGAGTGTGGTTTTGTGGCTTGGCTGAGAGGCTTCATGTTTGAGCAAAGGAAAGAAAAACTGGCCACACACACACACACACACACACACACGCACAAGTGCCCCTGAGGTATCCACGGATACTGAATTGAACCGACAGTAATCCTCTATGGAGCTCACTCTCTAAATACATCCAACAAAAAAGAAAAGGAAGGAAGGAAACAAAGTAATAGAAGAGAGTGAAATAAGAAGAGGCTGGATAACATAAGCAAGGTATAAGATGTAGAAGAAAGATATAGACATTTGATGAAGATCGAGGAAGCACAGATGTTAATCACAATAAGTGTCATTCCCCGTCCTTTGTGTCTTCATTCAAAGCTGGTACTCATGAAAGCAGGTGTGTGAAGAGGGATGCTGTGTATTTATTTACCCGTCTCTAAGTCAAGATTAATGAAGCACACAGTCGGTCTCTGGAGTAGGAAAGAGATCGAGGGCTTTAGTCAATGTTTCATAGAGTTAATGAAGAATTAGGAGGGGCAATTCAGGGGGAAAAAACAGAGAAAAGCATGCATGTGTTATGATAGTGCTCATATGCAGTAAGTTTAGAGGGAGAGACAGAGAGATTGTTCATGCAGAATTAATAAGCAATATTTCCCATACGTTTGCAAGTTTGGTACTCCGTCAAGTTTCATGACCTTATTTAGTCTGGTTTCTATGTCAAGAGAATAGCTGTTTTGTCTGTTTATTAAACACTGATGAAAACAAATGAGGCTAAGACGCACTTGGTATTCTTCTGTAATTCATATCATTTTTCTTGTTATGTGCAAGGAATTATACTATACAGCAGATTAGCAAAACAAACTATACTGTACCAGCTACATACCCGGCACCAGAGGTACCAGGATAATATACACATATAATGAGAGGTCATACACTGCTGGGCCAAAAATAAATAAATAAATAGTCCCGCAGTCTAATATTTTGTTGGGCTGTGTTTAGCCTTGATTATAGCGTGTAATCGCCATGGCATTGTTGCTTCAATTGGTCAGGTCAAGGCTCAGTAACATTATGTGGCATTGTTTCGACAAACATAAGCAACATTACAACAATTTAATTCATTCCAAGTTGACGTCTTGACCTGATGACGGGAAAATTGGACCAAAGTCTTCTCCAGCACATCTCAAAGACTTTCAACCAGGTTAAAGTCAGGACTCTGTGGCGCCAATACATATGTGAAAATAATTCCTCATTCTGCCTGAACCATTCTTTGAGACCTAATATAAGAAGCCATTGATGAGCTAACCTGGTCATTCAGTATGTTCAGGTTGTCAGCTGACTTCATTTTATTGCCACATAATGTTGCTGAGCCTCTACCTGACCAACTAAATCAGCAGTGCTATGCTGTAATCAAGGCTAAAGGCAGTGTATGGAGCTTTCTTTAGGTTGGGCAGTGTATTATGACTTTATCACTTAAAACCATGGTTACTCTCATCACTCGCTCATTTGCCAAACCACTCAATCCCACTATTACGGTCGCGGGGAGGCTGAGCCAACTAGCCGACACTGAGTGTTGTTTCATTTTCCTTCCACTTCTCAATTCTGAACCACTCTGTGTTGGTCTATCACATAAAAATCCCAATAAAATACATTTCCATTTGTGTAACATCACAAAGTTTTAAAGGATATAAATTTTTCTGCAAGACACTGCATATATACAGTACGTACTTGTGCAACAAACAGGGGTTTAAATACCTGTAAAAGAAACAGCGGGTGATAAAGCAACCCTATTATTGTGTTCTTCAATCAAGTTAATTTGCTTATATTAATACGCTTGCAGTACTGAATGCAGGGCAGAATTAAGATGTCAGGTTCAAATAAGACAGGTTCTGCCTGCAGGGGGTTCTGATCAATGGCACATAATCCGAAACATGCATTCATTCTTTTATTTATTTGCTGAACCACTCAATTCTACTAGAGTCACAGGCCAACTCTGGGCAAAGGTGAGGTAAACCTTGAACGACTTGCCGGACCATGACAGGGCAGCACACACATACACAAGTCTTCACACTCACACCTTGGGGCAATTTGGAACAAGTAATTAACTAAATGTGCATGTCTTTGGAGTGTGGGAGGAAATTGGAATACCCGGAAAAAATCCTTGAAGGTGTGACAAATTCAAGGGCGTACTTACTTCTTCTGTGTGACTGATCTGTTTGTTGTTTATTAAAATTATGAAAATGATTAGAAATGTAACTTTACATGTCATTTATCATACATATCATTTGTATCTTTAACTGTAGGCACTGTGTCACAGCATCAGCCCATTCCTGCAATCAACCTAACGCACACTACACTTCCCATCACCTCTTGCACAACTCACCGTCACCTGACTTCTGACACATATGCCACATGACCACATACTCACCTGCCTGCACCCCAACTTGATTAAGCACAACACTATATAAGGACTGCGTTCGGTTTGCTTCCCTGTGAAGTACTTGTCTGTGTTTTCATGACATGCCGAGCCTTTATCTTACAATTGCATTCGTGGTTTTCATAACAGCTCAATGAGTATTTTACATTGCCTCTGACATCCATGATGTTATGTTTACTAAGACTCTGGATTTGCCTGTGTTGTTCCTTTCTGCTCTGGAACGTGACCTATTTCTCGATTTCGACTTATGTGAACATTTTTAATGAATTTTTATCTGCAACTGAATCCTCTTGCTCTCCTGCCTTGCTCTTTACATGACAGCACAAAATATGCAACAATCAGGTATGTGTGGTTCTCTTTACATTTCTGACAAATTTAGTGCTTCAGGATTTTGTTTCTTCACATCATGAGTTCTTGGAGAATATTAAAAATATTTGAACGAAGCAAGGAGTTCCACAACTAAGTTCATATAATAAGATTCATATCCAAAGTATGTTATTTTCTCAAATGCTACAAAAACACAACTGTAATCCAATGATATTGTTGCAAAGGTAAATAAATTACCCTATGTCATCATATTTGACAGTCAGGCTAAGGTCACCTTATAAACATAGGATGCTTCCACCTAATACAATACATCTGCTCACCACTGACATGTGTGTGTGCGTTTTGTGAGTGAGTATCTCTGGATGTGTTTATCCACACAGGAGTGGCAAAGTCATTTACAGCATACCCACTCTCTTTTTCATCTTTTTTTTTTTTTTTTTTTTTTTTTAATTAACTGGTGTGTGTGTGTGTGTGTGTGTAAAGTGTGCTGTAATTAAGTCAATGAATCAAGTGTGAGGCAGGATAAACTCTGGGCAGGAATGCCATCATTGTCCACTGAGAAAAGAGAGAATGGGTGGGGGAGAAGGAGGAACAACAGTAAGGTAAGTAGTTATAGCCACTGCTGTTTCAGAACCTCATCTAGTGTGTGTGTGTGTGTGTGTGTGTGTGTGTGTGTGTGTGTGTGTGTGTGTCCTAGTCCTAATTAGGGTCGCGGGGAGGCTGGTGCCCATCTCAGCCAAGTCTGGGCGAGGGTGGGGTTATATAGGTGTATGTACATGTACAAAAAGCCACATACTCGGCAAGCTGCAGTGCACTGTGCGTTGACATGCACATCATGACCTTGGGCACTCCTGACATGCCTGCCAGTTCAAATTCTTGGCACACAATTTAATTGTGAGAAAAATGTTAGTCTTCACATGGCTTGCAAACTAACATACAATACCCCTTTCCCTGCCAAGCTCAGAATTAAACACACGTTGCTGTTAGAAGCTAAATGTAAATGGTCTGTGCATGGAGTCATGTTGAGAGAAATTCCTGAAATTTCCATTTTATTTTGTGTGCCAAAATGTTCATCAGATGCCCACTAGGGGGGGACATTTCATTATAACTATGCCAAGTTATAATAATCCATTTTTGCTTGGTGGAGGTAGTTTGCACTTTGAGTGCCCCTCATAGTATTTCAGATGACTGTCTCCCCTGTGGCTCGTTTAGCTTAGTTTTTAGGGGGTTTTTTTGTTTTGTTTTTTTTAACGCTCCCATATTCTTTCTACCCATGTTATTTAAAAATCCATTTAATAATAATCTATGGGTGAGAGGTTTTTTTACTGGAAGCATGTGTGTAGATTAACTTGAAGCTATGATGCTGTGAAAAGGGGACTCACCATATTGGAAATCCATAAACACAAACAACAAAAGTATAGGATGTTAATAGTTAGTAAAATGAACACATTTGTTGTTGTAGTTTAAGCTTACCAAGGTAAAATTCTCTATTAAGAACCTGTTATCAAAAGCTTTATGTTGATGTGCAGTACATACAATACACATTCTACAGCATGTACACATGTACCATGTTTTTTTTTTTTTTTTTTTTTTTCCCAACTACAAACATCACATTTTACATTTCCCAAAATGTTTTAAAGTTTGGTAATGGAAATAAAGTGTTCTTGGTAGAGGATGCAAATTTATGGCCCTATTGTACACCAGGCTCTGAGTCATTCCTAATAAATAAATCAAATCTGTTCAGTATGTTTATCCTACATGATTGTCTAATGAAAGGCAGCAAGTGAAGAACGTGAAGCTATTTCCTAATTGCACACCATCTCAGCAGCGGCACATTTTTCCATTATAATGTGTGTGGGTGCATGTTAGCATGTGTACTGTGTGTCATAAAGATGGTTTCATGCTAGATGTTTGTTTCTGGGTCCATGAACTCAATATATAAGTCTTTATTTACTGTTATTATTATTTTCTTTATTTGATGATTACTATAATTATTTTAAATGCTAAACTAACACAATTGAACAGTATATTTCCAATGTTTCTTACAGAGAACAAAATGCAGTCTTCATTTGAAGAAATACTGTTTCTTTTAATAGCTTTAAAAATGAGATTAAACAAGAGTCACACTTAGATTACTTGATAAAATAAAACTCCATCATATTTTCCTGTAAAGGCAAACAGCTAGCTTTTAGCAGTGTTTGGAAGTAATGACACTTCCATATTGTTGGAATTAAATTGGAAGAATTACTCAATATCCACTCTTTAATGTCATTTCCAGACTTACTCAGTCGGTGTCCATTGGCGCTCAAGTGATGCAACAGAAATGTGATCACCTTATTATCCGGAGATCAAATCCTGATGAAGTCATTCAGGAAGAAAGATGTGGCATAGTCTTTCTCCTCTATCAACAACAGCACAAGCCAATCATAAGCATCTGTGAGCTCATGCATTCAGAAACTGGCATCTAGCACTTTCCTAGATGTGTGTTATTGTGCTCCTGATGATGCATGTGCAACAGTCTGAAAAGATGCACTTGGCAGACTTCACGTTCATTTAGAAGCATATGATAGCCTTCACCGTCCCTGATTGGTAGTTGTCATGTGATAGCTTCTTGCCATATGGGAATTGTTCATGTCTAAATCGGGAAAAAATCTGATTTTTTTTTTATATATTTCTTTTTTCCCCCCCCATTTTCCCTCGATTGATTTTATGTTAACTGAATAATAAGGAAGGAAAAAGATGATTGCAGGCAGACAAAGAAATCCCCACACTCATGTGATTTTATTTTTTTAACACCCCTACCCTGCTACCTCCAATCAAATTTTACATTTGGATCACTGAAGCAGGCACAAGCATGATCAGCGATGCTCTTCGCTTTATTTTAAAGTTTCAGGGTTTTTATACAAGGAGAGATTGTGTGGAAAACGCAACATAGGATTGGTCATTTCAAAGAAAGTGCCTTGTGTAATTCACAGGAACTAGTGAGTCCGTGCAAAGGTGCAGTTGAAGGGTTTAGGCCAGTTAGAAAGCGTTGAACTGCACTGGCACGGGGTCGTTTCGGTTATAACTTGGGGACCTTTTGTTTCTTTACCTCAAAAGTGGGGAGAGTGTGCCCCTATCAATCCCGGCGGGGGGGAGACCAACCACAACAACAAAAAATGCTGGCGAACATTATTTTGGTTTGGGTGATATATACAGTAGGGTACTAGCAGAAAAGCAATGCAGGTTAAAACATGTTTAAT
This sequence comes from Tandanus tandanus, assembly GCA_039654325.1. Taxonomy (NCBI): domain Eukaryota; kingdom Metazoa; phylum Chordata; class Actinopteri; order Siluriformes; family Plotosidae; genus Tandanus; species Tandanus tandanus. The sequence goes on from JBCNYH010000026.1 coordinate 21,830,802, forward strand.
TAAAAACTATGTCTCATGTAAGTGTGACAGTAACAGTGAAGTCTTGTATGACACCAAATTTATACACATTCACAAAATATTCTTAACTTGAGTCGTTAAAACAGTCTGCAGCATTAACGCTTACCTAAAACTGATTAAAAAGAAAAGTGTGAGACATGGTGTTCACCTTCCAAGATGAAGACTGCTTGCATTTTGTCTTTTATGCAACATGGATCTTCGGGATTTCAGACTTCCTGTACAATAAACATTACTTTTATACTACAAGGGTTGTAAGGGAGGATGGAGCCTATCTCGGCCAACTCTGGGAGAAGACTGGGTACACCGCCAGTCCATCTCACACAAACATACAAGTAATAACACTTACAGTCACACCTAGGGGTAATTTCGAACAGCCAATTAATCGAATGTGCATGTTTTTGGACTGTGGGAGGAAACCAGAGTACCTGGAGGAAACCCACACAAGCATGAGGAGTAGATGCAAAGTCCACACAGAAAAGCCTTCGGCAAGCCTGAGACTTAAAGCCAGGACCTTCTTGCTGTGAGGCGAATGTGCTTACCACTATGCCACCGTGCCGTCCTCCACTAAATTATCCATCCATTATGTATTCCACTTATGCATCAGGGTCATGGGGGACCCTGGGCAGGTTACCAATCATTTGCAGGGCCAACACAGAGACAAGCAACTATTCCCATGGACATTGCCACCTATGGGAAATTTAGAGTAGCTAGTAGACCTAATGTCCATGGCATTGGACTGAGGGAGGAAACCCACACAAGCACCCGAAGAACATGCAAACTCCACAAAGAAATACCGCAGATGGCCAAGAGGCTGGAACCCAGAACCTTATTGCTGTGAAGTGACATTGCTTACCACTGTACCACCATGCTGCCAGTGCTGTTCATTAATAAATATATCTATATTTTTATAACCACACAGTCTGCGATGTACCTTTAGCATACTGTTTATCTCTTTTGCATTTGTTCACGTTTCCATTTCTAAACAATGTAGCAATTATTTACTTATTGGACAGTTCTACACTGGCGAGTTTTCTAATGTGTATTGCATGTAACTAAGTTCTGTTTTGCCTCCTAGTGGTCTGATTGCCTGCTTTCTTATTTTTGTCATGTCTCATCTGTCTTCTGTTTCAGGCATACTCTGTCTTTTTTGCTGAATAATTAGAGATTGGAAATGTGTTAAACAGCACAAAAGAGAACATCTGCAAATGTATTCATGATTTCAGGATTCAATTTCTGATAAGAGGATGAGAGAATGAGAGAGGATGGGAAAACCACGCACCAAAGTCATAGAAGCAGTGCTAGAGACAGAGTGATAGAAACACAGTACAAGAAGTGATTAAATAGAACAGAACATCAGTTATCATGCATATCGTTACAAACATGAAAAAGGTCTTATGATTATTTGAGGGTAGAAACGGCGTCTTTATGTTTTTCTTTCTTTGATTTGATGAGGTATTGCACTCCTTTTTTTTTTTTTTTTTTTTTTTTTTTTTTTTTTCTTTTTTTTTTTTTCTTTTTTCCTGTGTTGAAACCCCGCCCCCCCCCTTCCCCCCCCCCCCCCCCCCCCCC
>JBCNYH010000026.1:21854142-21869142 GCA_039654325.1 Tandanus tandanus
AGGGGACAGAAAAAGAAAGGAGACAACAAACAGAAGCAAAAGGGAAAGTGAAAAGAAGAAAGAGGAGACAAAAACACAGCAGGGTGGTGTAGTGGTTAGCACGTTTGCCTCACAGCAAGAAGGTCCTGGGTTCAAGTCCCAAGCTTGTTGAGGACATTTCTGTGTGGAGTTTGCATGTTGTACCCATGCTTGCATGGGTTTTCTCTGTCTGCACCGGTTTCCTCCCACAGTTCAAAGGCTAACTGATTGTTTCAAATTGCCCCTAGGAGTGTGTGTGTGTGTGTGTGTGTGTGTGTGTGTGTGTGTGTTGGCCCTACGATGGACTGGCAAGGTGTTTAGGGTGGACCCCACCTTTTGCCCAGAGTCGGCTGAGATAATAATTTTGATAGCAGGAGTTGATAAACAAGTAGTTTCTTACAAAAGTGTATGCAATTGTATGTGGTGCAGTAGAGACATTTCAAGGACTGTTGAGTCTCTACCATTTATTCTGCCTATTCAACTTACCAGACATATTAAATAAACACAATGTACTCTTATCTCTTAAAAAATAATATGGAATCACAATGTCTTTTTGGAACCATTTGTTTACTCCTGTAGGTGAGTGTCAATGACCCCTGCAGCGGGAGCATTGATTTGTAGAACATAAACATAGCATGCACTAAATCTTGGGGGCAAGAGCACAGAACTATCAAAACAAGTTGGTGACCATCAACACAGACATGGACATTGTGAGCACTAAAAAATCGGTAAGTTTTAACTTCAAGTATTAAGCAGCCGAACTGCTTCATCCTACTAGGGTCACGGGTAGGCTGGAGCCTACTGGGTGATGGTGGGGAACACCCAGGACAGCTTAGCAATCCATTCACCAAGCCAACACACACGATTTGGAACAGCCAATTCGGTTAACGTGCATGTCTTTGGAGGAACCCACACAACCACGGGGAGAATATGTACAACAAAAGAAGCACCCTTGCCGAGCCCAGGACTCGAACCTAGGAAGTTCTTGCAAACATGCGACCCACTATGCCATCGTGCCACCCAATGACTTCAAACATTGGGATGTAATCTCTGTGTGTGTGTGTGAGAGAGAGAGAGAGAGAGCGAGCTACCCCAGTTTTATCTCTCTTGAAGTCTTATGCCATCTTCCACTTCTTAATACTTGATCGGACAAATCAGTTTGGGCACTGCCAAGTTATCATGCATGTGCAAGATCCTTTCTCCAGTCACGTGATCTCGTAATTGTAAACAGACACACCTGGATTATACTGATGAACACACTGAACCAAAACAAGATGTAAAATAGGTGAATAAGAGACACTAATCCTATGAGTTGACGTGTTTTCGCAGGGAAACCTATATAATAATGGAAAATAAAACCGAGGCTAGTGGCTAGTAAATGGGCACCTTTAAAAACGTGTGTGAGAGAGAGAGCGATCATATTTTTCTATGAGGGCTTGTGTCGAAAAGAATATACCAGGTCACACAGCATCAGCAAATGGTTGTTCACCATGTCTGGGTGTGGGTGTAAATTACAGAAAGTATACTTTTACTCTCTTGACCACCAGCCTCCAGCCTGCATGAAATCATAAACCACAAATGAACACTGCAATGCATCACTTCAACACAAACTATACTACCCGTGTGTGTGTGTGTGTGTGTGTGTGTGTACACATTAAAGACATTTGACCAGATCTCAAGTCTTCACAGTGCTGTTTGAGTTTTATGACTTGGTTTTAGGGTTCAGGTTAGAATCAGGTTTGGGTTTGGGTTGTGATTAGGTATTTATTTGAGATGGTTCATGTTCAGGATCTGGGAAACGCATCATGTATTTCAGTGTTCCCACAAAGATAGGAGTACTGCAGTGTGTGTGTGTGTGTGTGTGTGTGCGCACGCGCACACATGGAGCTTATTTTCCTCTTCATTCTCTGGAAAAGCGCAACACCTGCTACTGTTGATGCATCTGATGGTGGTGTGTGTGTGTGTCTGAGAATGAAAAGGTCAGGTGAAGTTATGAGGGAATGTCAGCTGCCCATCTCTCAGTTTGATTTTCTCATAACCTCAAGAAATAAACATCAAATGCTTGAGGCGGACACACTCACACTCTCACACCCACACAGTACCCTCCTCCCTCCCCCACACAAATATAAATGTCTGCCATCTGAGTCACTAGACTCTGATCTGAAGTGGGAAAGAGGTTTTTAGTGTGTGTGTGTGTGTGTGTGTGTGGTTGACTTTTGATTATTTTTTTTTTTATATTTTTTTTTTTGTGGCTTATATAAATGAACAGACAAACAGCACATTGTGGAACAAATATGCTGCATGATGACATTCTCAGCACCACATACACATACAGTGTGCTCATGTAATGGAGTGATTACAATATTGTTAATGTTTTGCAATGGACAAGTCAAAGTCCTGACTTTAAACCCATCAACATACCAATTTGGAAGCTGTTCTGTCTGGAGAAATGGACTAAAATCCCTTCAAGTCAATGTGCAGGACTGATCAACTCTTACCACATATGATTAGTTACAGTTATTACTGCAGAAGGGGATCTGAACACAATACTGTATGTAATATTGGTTCATTCTCCTCAATAAATAAGTGGAAAAGTGTAATGTTTTTGTCTTAATCTCTGATTAAAATCTGATGATGTTTTGAATCATATTTATGCTGATATATAGTCAATTCTACTTGGATACCTGGATGGACGGATGGATGAATGGAATGATGGACGGACGGACAGATGGATGGAAGGAAGGAAGGATGAATGGATGAAAGAAAGGATGGATGGATGTTATCAAGTCTATTAAACATTTCCGGTTCCTTTAAGTTGATGTAAGGTACATTCACTCTATTTAGCCACCATGTCTGTGCAAGCATAGTTACATTCAAACATAGAGAGGGGATAATTGGTAAAGGTGTGGATAAAAGTGATGGTATGATGTGTCTGGCAAAGTGTAGAGAAGGTAAACAGCTATGAGAATCCCAGCAAACATATTGCGTTCAGTATGTCTGTTTGAGGTGCAAATCAGGTTATGGAGCCATATTAACATAGCCACAGATCTACAAAGGTCTCCAGATGTTCAAATACTGAACTGCATATCTACATCCTGTGTGTGTATCTCAGTCATCACTCATTTGCTGAACTGCTTACTCCTAATAGGGTTGTGGGGAGGCTGGAACCTATCTCAGCCAACACGGAGCAAAGGCCGGATACACCCTGATCAGCTCACACTCACATCCACACCAAGGGACAATTTGGAACAGCCAGTCTTTAGACTGTGGGAGGAAAACAGAGTACCCTGAGGAAACCCACACAACCCCAGGACCAACATGCACAGAAATACCCTTGCCTGGCCTGGGACTCGAACCCAGGACCTTCTTGCTGTGAGGCTGATGTGCCAACCCCCATGCCACCTATATATTTTACCTAGATTTTAAGCTAAGTTAATTTCATTAACAAAAACTACGATGAAGAATGTTCATCAATAAGTTTTCTTTTTTCTCACGAATAAGGCAAGACATTGATAAGTTAATCTTCAGTGAGTTGAATTTAATTTATTTTATGTATCAAAATTACGTTTTTGTTAATGAATGGATGACATGTTCTAAAATTGAAGAGAAACTTTAGTTTTGATCTTATACTTTTTTTTTTCTTCTTCTGCCAGTTAACAGGCATTTAAAGCTCCGAACACAGTCACTCTCGAGTTCTCAAAATGCTGGAAAGTGAAACCCATAGAGAAAAAGTTTGCCTAGAGTATTACCATAAATAGAACAGTGCCTCCTTCTTGGCCAATTAGGGGAAGGTGATGTATCATATAGCTTTATCTGGGAGGGTTAGACACATTTAAAGCTGAGTATTTAAATGCTGAAATCCGAGTTTCTGTTAAACAAAGTATATTAATTCCCAGGTTAGTTGTAGTTTCATTTACAGTAAGCACTTTAGATGTAAGGGATCTGATATCTAGCAGTCCTACCATCAGAACAAATGTGCTATGCATTCGGTATGATCCAATTTTATGTTACTTAGATGGATACAACAAACTTTCTGAGATGTTCTATCACAATCTTAGTATGGTGGAACCTGGGTGATACCTTAAGATAGCTAGCAGATAGTCAGTATAGCCTGTTTTTTTTTTTTTTTTTTTTCTTCTTCCCGCCTAACCCCCTGCTCTGGACTGTCTGTGATTAACTTGTGAGGAATGTCAGGAAACAGGTAACCTATGTTACAAGACATCAGAACATCACTTTCCAGAGTGGAATGAATACTGTCCCACCCTAAAATGTCTGAACATCGCTTTAATGCTGTTTGTCTTCTGATTTGCTGCTAGCATTTGCTCATCCCATTTCTCATCCATAGAGTTAGTGTCACATCTATCCCACCTCTATGCAGGGTTGCAGGGAGGTTGGGCAAAGGTGGGGTACACCCGGAATACCCATTCACACTTGCACTCACACATGGGGCAATTTGGAACAGCCAGATAACCTAATGTGCATGACTTTGAACTGTGGGATAAAACCAGAGTACCCAGAGAAAACCCATGCAAGCACGGGGAGAACATGCAAACTCCACACAGAAATGCCTGAGCCCAGGACTTTTACCCAGGGCCTTCTTGCTGTAAAGCAAACGTGCTAACCACTACACCACCGTGCCACGATTAAAAACCAAATTTTGAAATCAAAATGATAATAGGCAAGTAATAACTATGGCACAAGAAACCAGGCAAGATTATAAAACTAGAAAAAAATTAAAAGAAAAGGTACTAATGACTTGGCAGAGTTAGACACGGGTATGCTAATCTCTAATGCCTCACGAAGACTGTTTCTGACATCCTTAAATGTGCAAGCAGTGATTGAGTTCCTAATGTAGAACAGGTGTCTGCAATCAGCGGAATCATCCAGCGAGAGTGTGTGCTCATAATGCGTGCTGGGAGTTGCAGTGTCGAATCCCCATGCCATGAAGAACCTTGGAAAACTGGGTGTTTTCCAGAAGTGACGATGATACGCAGCGGAATGCAGACATTATCATGCCACTAAGGGCTGTGGGAGGGTGAAGTTCTGTGAAACTCAGAAGTGTAGACTTGTCGAGGTATAGCAAGGTGAGCCAGTGAAAGATCATGACAGATGGCATATCCACACAGTGTGACTCATTGCTCTTCAACACACACTTTTATGTCAGTGCAGTGAATCCCTAGCTCAAACTTGAAAATGATTTCCCATGGAAAAACTAGAGTTCTGGTGTTAGCTTGAAATTTCTTATATTTCAAAGGTTATACAACACTTGAATTCAAAGGCAAAATGAAATATTATAAACAACAAAAAGAAGTCCTTCAAAGTAAAAATTTTTTGGCACTGATTGTGTATGTCATTCATCAAACGCCACCCTGTTCTGGATCAGTAACTGATGGGAGGAAAATGAGAACCTCTTAATGGCTTTGCTCATCACATTAATGAGAGAAAAATTAGGCATGATAAAGAAAGATGATCTTTAATTGGATAGAGACAAAATGGTATGTCACCTCTTTGGTACACGTTAACATTTTGTTTGCAGCCCAAAACATGGCCTTGTTACTTTGAGGTTATATTATAATACTAAGAGAGGGAATAAAATGCACTACCCTAGTTTATCTCTCTTGGAATTACATCTGCATCCTCTAGTTCTAATTCAATCAGATTTTTTTACAACTCAGAAAGTATTATTGTAAATTGGACCCTAAAACTAATTATTTCATCTGTATTTACACTGTTATTTCATTTTCTTTTATGTGGTAATTCAAATACTTGCCTTTTTTGCAGTTATACTGATTGATACTCTCCATAGTCTTATCATAGTCAATATATTTCATATTTTACATTCAAATAAATATAATCTACATTATTATTCCACTCTAATTTCACAGCCTGAGGGTCAAATGCAGGGCTTGATAGGGCAGATTGGGAAAAAAAAAGTGAGTGCACAAGGGAGTGAAGAAAGAAATGAACCGAAACTTGTGTGCATTTATTACAAGGGTTTTATGAGAACCATAAGGAATTGTAAAGAAAGAATCAGTAGAATGCACAACAGCAAAAAAAAAAGAAAAGAGACAAACAAGACTTAAATTCCACACAGTTTGCTACATAAATTGTATAATATTGCTTTTAAGATGCGAGTATTGTAGTATTCTTTAAACAACTGGTAATATTGTTTGATCAGTGACTAATATTTACAACAGAGCCTGTAGCAACTTAATACTGAATAAATTATAGATGAAGCAGTTTCAAGTGGTTAAAAAAATTGCTTGATTCCTTTTTTTTTAAGCTCAGGATATCTACTATATCTAGTGGTTGCAGTGGTGGGTCAGTGGTTAAGACTCTTGGTTATTGATGGGAACACCAGGGTTCAAGCCCCAGTCCCGTTAAACTGCCACTGTTGGGCCCCTAAACAAGGACCTTCACCCTAATCTGCTCAGTTGTATAAATAAAATGTAAATGTACAACATAAAATGCAAGTTGCTCTGGATAAGAGCATCTGCCAGATGCTGTAAATGTATATCTGCATGGTGACGTACTAGTTAGTGTGTATGTCTGCCTCACAGCAAGAAAGACCTGGGTTTGAATCCTGGGCTCCACGTTGACCTTTTTGTGTGGAGTTTACATGCTCTCCTCATGCTTGTTTGGGTTTCCTCTGGACTCCAGTTTGCTCCCACAGTAAAAAAACAAAAAACTCATGCACATTAGACTAATTGGTTGTTCCAAGTTGTCCATAGGTGTGAGTGTCAATGGTTGTGTGTGTGTGTGTGTGCGTTGGCCCTGCGAAGTACTGGCAAGCTGTTCAGGGTGGACCCAGCCTTTACCCAGAGACAGCTGAGAGGCTCCAGCCTCCCCGTGACCCTAGTAGGATTAAAAGTGTTTGCCAAATAAATAAAATGATTATTTTCATTATTAAATATTTATTACACTGAATATCTGAATATTGCTAGAATAATTTGAAAGTCAATAATATCACATTCTTAAGTGCAGTGTACCTCTATCTGAAAATCCTTATTCTTTAGTCTATTATACCTTAGAAGGTCAAACCCCACATGACTGGATAGCTTTGTGACACTGTAAAATGACTAACTCTGCATCTGCCAAGCTCACATTGTCACATTATGACCAAAGAACATGTCATTTCCTGCTCCATCCATCATCTCCCACCAGTTCATTCTCAATTAATGCAATTAAAGGACAAAGGCAAACCGTTCACCCGTGACAGGGAGTAATTATGTCAGATAAACCATAGGGGTGCCAGGAAGAGATGTATCATCTCTGATTGAACAGGTCCCCAGTTTCCCATTTCTTGTGACAGGAATCATACATCTTAATGAGACACGGGGACAAAGAAGAAGTGCTAATCATTCAGTGTCAGAGATACAAGAAGTCTCTCAACTATTCACGGGTTCATTATATATAGTTGACTTCTTTTACTGGAACTCTTGATTAAATTTGTTAATCATTTCACAATTCATTGATTTCACTACAAATGTGTAAACACACCTGAAGCTGTTTGCAAAAACCAATAAATGGTATTCTTAAAAAAAAATAATAATAAAAATAAAAAAAAAAATGAGCTGAGACATTTTGAACTAAAGTACATTTTGTCTCAAAAGTGGTTATTGTTCATATCGAAGCGTTTGTGTTTTATGGCAAGAACAGTCAAATGCCAGTTCTGGAACATATCTGATAAACCTGCTCACCGAATCAGTGTGCAGTATTCAGGTCAGGTGATGCAACACGGCTCTGAGTGAAGGCGGGATACACCCTGAACAGCTTGCTAGACAATTGCAGGGCAACACATACACAACCAGCTAGTGGTGGCCTGGTGGTAGGGTGTTGGCTTACTGATCCAAAGGCTGGGGGTTCCAGCCCCACTAACTGGGTTATCAAAGGCCAGCCCTATCACTGACCATTGCTGTCATTCAAAAAGAGCAGGCCATTGGATTGCCATCAGCATGTTTCTGCCCTGCAATGACCTGGGGAGCTGTCCAGGATGTACTCGGCTGATATAGGCGCCAGCCTCCCCCTCGACCCTAATTAGGATTAAGCGGTGCAGAATGAATGAATGAATGACTGCATACACAACAATTCACACTTTCATCTAGGGACAATTTGGAACCTGGGAACTGGAAAAGTAAACTTGAAATTGGAGTACCCGGACACAAACACCCGAGCCAGGACACAAGCCCAGGACCCTCTTGCTGTGAGGCAGACGTGCTAACCACTACGCCACCGTTCTGCCCTGCAACATGGCTGTAAACTGTATTAATGGAGATTCACAACTATGGCTCAGTTGTTGTCAACATTTTATATAACACTGAAGAGTTCATGATGTTGGGTTCTTTTTTTTTTTGGTCACAAAAAGAAGAGAGGAATAAATAACTTGTATAAATGCATTTTTGGTAGGTTTCACTGTTCCCATATTTTTGTCACTTGCCTTATGGCCATTATTTAATATCTTAAAGAAATACATGTCTGCAGGATCTTTTAAGTGACAAATATACTTAACATCTTCACAAAAGTATATTGTTATATGAGACACAAAAAGATTTTTATCCATTAATGGGATGGTTTCAGTTACATTTTTAGCACTTTACCTACTTTTTATGTTAGCAAATGGTGAATATTACATTTATGGCATTAAGTGGCTTCTTCAAAAGCAACTTATATTTTATTTCATTGATACAACTAAGCAGCTGTGGGCTAAAAGCCTTGCTCAAGGACTCACACTAGCACGTTGGTGGTACTGGGGTTGGAGCCTGCAACCTTCTGATCAGTAACCCAGAGTCTTAACCACACTCATTATTGCACTGACAGGAAACATAGTTACATATTTTTGTAGAACTCCGAAACATACAGTTATCACTTTAGATTACTGCCATTTTTAATTAATTATTTATTTATCTGTCTGTCTGATTGTTTATATCTCTGTTGTGTCATGTTTTATTTTATTTTGTGTGTGTGTGTGTGTGTGAATGTTGTGTGAGAGCTAGTTCCATCTCATGCAGTCTGCACTTTGAGGTTAACCTTTAATTTCGTTGTACAGTAAACAAAAATTGGATTCTGGTCTGCTCTTAAAAAAAAAAAAAACTATAACTGTTGGAATTATTTTTTCTTTTTGGAAGCAAAAGAACTTTAAATAGTAACTAAGTGATTTTGACAAGGGCCAACTTATCATGGCTAAACAACTGGGCCAGAACCTTTTCAAAAGCACAGATCTTGTGGGGTGCTCCCAGTATGCGGTGGACAGTACCTACCACTACTACTGATAGTAGCAGGAACACATTCACAGGTAAACACGGCTCACTTACAATGAAAGAGAAATAGATATAAATATGAAATGCACTATTCTTTTTCTTTTCATTAATGTTAATGTAAGCCAGTGTTGGATGCCTTCAGCGTTCATTCATTATGAGTAACTGTCTATTCGAGGTCATGGGGGTTTAAAGGAGGCTACAAAGCGGATTTTATTTTGAGAAGTAAAGCCAAGAAAATATGACAAGCGGGTATACCAAAAAAAACAAACATTCTTTTTAAAACCTGCGCTAGTAGAATTAAAAACAGTTCACACACATTTCTTGTGATGTAAAAGTTGAGCAGATATTAGTTAATGTTTACCATTAAGGCACCTGCTTTCTTTCTAACATGACAATCTGAGACTGTGTGTGTGTGTGTGTGTGTGTGTGTGTGTGTGTGTGTACGCCTTTAGACCCTGAGTAAAATTAAATAATCGCTAGTTTACTTAACCCATGTGTCCCACGTTTAATAGATGAAGCCTATTTAATATTTGTATGATTGATTCCTGGAAGGCTATAAAATCCTGATAGAAATATTGTTGTACCCTTGCAGGAAATCAAAAACAAATGAACAGTATGCATAAAAAATTAGTGACTCTTTGTTCTGCCTAATATCACAGAATAAAGGTGTAGCGCCTATATTTTTTAGTCATTGGTAATGTTAGTCCATAGAGTACAACTACTTTGTATTGTTTTTCCTGGATTTGTTTCATAGCCCTGGTTGCTACACTAAGCATCATGGGGAGAAAAGGAATGTTTGAGCACTGTTGATTGTGGCCAGGATTTTTTTATTTTTTTTAGTGTGTGTGTGTTCACTGGAATGTGTTCACTGAGTGTGCAGTAATTACGCTCATCATAGCATATAGATAAAATCGTAATTGCGTTCGGCTTTACGAGCACAGTGCTAATGAAAAAAATGACATCTGTTCTCCCTGTTCACCATACCTCGTTAAAACAGTAGGAATTCCTGTGCAACAGAGGAATAAAGTAATTGTGTGTGTGTGTGTGTGTGTGTGTGTGTGTGGTGGGGGGGTACTGTTCTGGCTGAAATACCTTAACATGACACAGTATTTAATCCTAACTATGAACCTCAAACAAATTTTAATATAAATGTTGACACCGACCTTCCCTCACGCCTAATCTTGCACGCGCACACACACACACACACACACACACACACACACACACACACTTTTTTTTATTTACTTATTTATTGTTGTGGCATGTAGCTAATTTTAAGAGTTACAGCATACATCTATCTATTTCATATATTTTTAATTTTACTTTCTCAACTGTTTCATCGTTTTCATTCAAATGGAGTGGCATGGTGGTGTGTGCGTCTGCCTCACACCAAGAAGTTCCTGGGTTCAAGTTCCGAGTTTGGTGAGGTCGTTTCTGTGTGAAGTTTGCATGTTCTCCGTGTGCTTGCATGGGTTTCTTCCGGGTACTGCGGATTTCTCCCACAGTCCAAAGAGAGATGCACATTAGACTAATTGGCTCATCCAAATTACCCTAGATGTGAGTGTGAATGGTTGTATGTGTGATTGGACTGGCGAGCTGTTTACTCTACCTTTACCCAGAATCCGCTGAGATAGGCTCCAGCCTCCGGGTGACCATAAGTAGGATTAAGTGGTTCGGCAAATAAATTCATATTTTGCTTTTGAACACCTCGGCCAGATTTCCTAGCCACTATTTTTCCTTACTTGGCTTTTTAATTACAGGAGATCCAATACCATATTTATTCATTCATTCATTCATTTGTTTGTTTGCCAAACCGCTTAATCCTGTTAGGGTCATGGGGAAACTGCAGCTTCACTTGACTCTGGGCAAAGGCGGAGTACACCCTGAACAGCTCCCCAGTCCATTGCAGGGTCAATATCATATCATAAAATAAAATTCATGTGTTTATAATACTAACATTAAAAAAGCACATGTTTTTGTCACAGCACCTGCACGGTCCCATTCACAGGATTCCCACTACACTTCCCTTAATCCTTTGCACTGTTCAGTCACCTGATTTTTATCTCACACATCACTTGTTCATAGTGTACCTGTTCATTTGTTGCTAGTTTCTACCAAGCCGTTTGTTTATATATTGCTGTTTATTGTGTATCAATTTTGTCTCTCCTTTGCCGATTATCTGCTGAGGTTAGCTGACAGTGTTTGTGTATAATCATATTTGGATTATCTCTGTTGTGTTGTTCGCCTGATCAATTGACCTCTGCCTGCCTCTAACCTTCTGCCTTTGAATTGTGTTTTGGATTGGTCTACCTGGTTTTATATTTAACATTTTGCATCCCAGTGCCCTTCTGGTACACATCAGTTATAATAGTTTAATAGCCTACCCTGAAGTCAAAGGTGCCAGCTCTTTTTGAACTCTACTTGTTAGGGTAAAACTGGGCGCACCCTGTTAGTTTTCTTTTATTGTTCTACTTTTATATATTTTTTTCCAGGATCCTGGCAAGGTACTCTGAGTGAATTTCTAGTTTTAAGATACTTCTTTGCTCATTTCTGTACTTTTTTTTTTTTTTCTTTGCAAATTGACATGTGCTTGAAGGATACTTTCATACTTTCTTTTGAAGGCTTCAAAACGAATATGCAAGACGTAGGATGTGGCTTCATTGAACGATCATTTGTTGGTTTTCCTTCTAAAGAAATTAAGTCTGTCACAATTTGAAAATAATTGCTCCATAAGTCTGAGAATATTTTTCCCTCAGAAAGTAGGTCACTTTCAGTAGATCACTTTCATCACCTTAGTGACTTTTTCTTTGTCTAATGGAGCTCCAACATATTTGAATATTTCCTCCATCCTCTGACACTTCACTTCAACACTGTTTTCAGTTTTGCCATCTTTTTCAGCAGTAGGTTTCAGTTGGGCCTCTCTAGTTTCTGTCTAGATGTTCTATACTTAAACCTGTGATAGCAGGGAGGAATTGCCTCCTCCAGTCTGTCACTTAGAATCTCAGAAAAACTCTTATTGTCCAACTATTTTGTGTGCTACTATCAGGATTTGTGGTCCAGCAGGGTTCGCTTCAAGTTTTTGCGGTTCATCAGCAAGAGCTCTAATCATGTGGCAGTATGTGATTATCTCTGGCTTTTCGCATACAAACTATGCATGCAAAATTGTAACCCAGTGCATTTTGAAGGTGTCAGGTCATGTAATGTATAAAGATGACTCACTAGCTGTAAATGTTAGGCTGCGTAACTTACGGGGTAAATGCAGGTATGGAAGCTTTGTGAGACTGAGTGCAGCATTGCGGTTTATTGATACAAAACAAAACAGAAATATATACAATCTTAACAAACAGGGTGAATAGTAACGAAATACATTTAAGGGACAGCCACGGCCTAATGGTTACAGAAGTGGCTTTGGGACTGAAAGGTGGCTGGTTTGATTCCTGAACCGACAGGAAGAATGTGTGGTGGCAGAGGGATCCCTCCCCTTCCTCCACCTTGATGGCTGAAGATGCCTTTCAGCAGGGCATCTAACCAACAACTACTCTCTGGGTGCTGTAGTGTGGCTGCCCACCACTCCTGTGTGTTTACTCACTGTTTACGTGTGTGTGCTCACTTTGGATGGGTTAAATGCAGAGAGAAATTTCCCTGGCAAGACAAGAAACTAAAAATTTACTTAAGGTATTTCAGTACTTTTTTTTTTTTTTTTTTTTTTTTTTTTTTTGGTTTTTTGTGCTTTGCTTGCGTACTCCTTTCTCCAACAACTTTTTCCTTTTCTGCCCTACCTTTGTTTTTCCCAACATATTATTTTTTCTATTTTTAACAGAATACAGTACAACAGATTGTATGTCCCCAGGTACTCTCACAGACAAACAGAAAAAGAGAAAATTGAGGTGGGGTGGAAACATATATTAGGTTGCTAAGATATTGCATAAAGGTTACATAAAGGTGCTATGCATCGGGTCACAGGCCATGGTAGGTTGTCTGGGCGAGTCACTCAGTCCCACTGGTCCTGTCCAAGGAAGCAAATAGAATGGCTCCCAAGTAGATAAGATTTTCTTTTCTAAGTTGGTTTTCAAGAGTCTGAGATTCCCCATCTGTATGAATGACTCCATATCTTTCACCTTTGGAAGAAGGGGGAAGAAGATGACTTCCACTTTATCTGAATTAGCATTTTGTACACCACAAATTTTAACACAAATATCTGTACTTCCTACTTCTTACATTTTCACGTAAAGTTTTATTTCAGTTGTAATGCAATGTAAGGGCTATTAATATTTCTGTTTTGTAGCATTGTATACCAAATTCCCGAATGAAAACCATCAACAATCACTTCTGGAAATGTCCTGTGGTTCGATGGTGATGGAAATAATGCAGTATATTCCAGAAATTGTTTGTTTTGGTTTGAGCGAATCATGGTGTATAAGTATTGCATGGAGCAGCAGAACGCATTGAGGTGCAAGAAGAGAGAGATTTTTTTTTTTCGTTAGTTTTTCAGGGGCTTTTCACACAAGGGCTGGCACCCATCTCAGCCGACTCTGGGCGAGGGCAGAGTACACCCTGGACAGCTCGTCAGGCCATTGCAGGGCAGAAACACGCTGACAGCAATGCAGCCTACTCTTGACGATTGGGCCTTTGATAACCCAGGTAGCTGCACTGGTGGGATAGCAGTAACAAGCCGTTGATACTTGGGCTTGAACCCCCGACCTTGGAATCAGTAATCCAGCACCCTACCACCAGACCACCACTTCCCAACAGCATAACTATATACAGCAATGATTCTACAAAATATCCAGCATAGTAATTGTCTTTATGTTACCTTTCAGGCACTGAGAAGTTTTCATCACAGGTTATAAGAAAACTGTCATACAGCACACTGGAGTGTAGTGATGACGAACCAATGTAGCTATGCAAAATTCTGAAGCAATGAATAGACAGAATGTCAGGCCATCAAAAAAACGGCAAAACTAGACAGACGCAAAGATAAATATAGTGAAACCCTGGAGGAGAAGAGTTAGTAGGCTTGGTAATGTCATTGACAGGCAGAAAAAGATTATGAGAAAATGGGCCCCTGGATACATACAATTCTGGACAGCAGTGAGTAAAACCAGTTCACTTTGCTGTTACTGACAGCCAGAGACAGATGAAGCCATATACAAGTACACTTAGAAACCCAGAGTGCCAACCACAATCCAGATATATTCTGACCACTTTGGTTGCTCTTCAATCATCTTCAGGCATTATAAATTATCTGAATTTAATTAATTCATTGTACCACTTGCCATCAAGTTAGATGCAAACGCCAGAAGCATTGTCTTGTCACTCAAAGAGGCATTGGATTCAGATTCTGCACAGAGAAGCACACTTAACAAACTGCACAGATGCTCGTAGACCTTCAGGCGATGTCCAAGGCTCTGAGCGAGTGTGTCAATAGCAATCAAGAACATGTGTACTTGAAAGCTTTGTCTTCCATCACGCCTGCTCTCCCCTTTCAACAGCAAATAACGTGTGCATCTTTCTTAGACAGCTATCATATCTGTACATCTGGCTAACACCAGGTATGCTCGAAGTTAGTCTCTCTCTCTCTCTCTCTCTCTCTCTCTCTCTCTCTCTCTCTATCTATCTATCTATCTATCTATCTATCTATCTTTCTAAGTGCTTTGTTTTTACCCCTCAGCCAGTTATGGCTGGAAGGGTATTGTCGTTAACTTGGCGGGCAGGCGGCGTGACA
>JBCNYH010000026.1:21872941-21884473 GCA_039654325.1 Tandanus tandanus
GTGTGTATGTGTGTGTGTGTGTGTGTGTGTGTGTGTGTGTGTGTGTGTGTGTGTGTGTGTGTGTGTGTGTGTGTATAAAAAGAAAACATGTGTTTGTAAAGGAAGAAAAGGTGAAAGCTTTGTCTGAGATTCTTTTACAGGCTCGATGTATTAATGTTTAGGAGTTTTACATTCGAAGCTGCTTTTGTTTCAACCTAGATTTATTTTTTATGTTTTGTATTTTTGATGGTAGCTCAACTTTTTCAATATCCTTGTCATACAATATGAAAGGTACCTATTTCATCTATAAAGATATTTAATGTATTTTCAATGCAACCTCTTGAAGGATCGCAAAACGGTCAGGTGACAAATTAAAGAAAAGAAAAATGCACGGGAGGTGGAACGATGACATAGATGTTAGCACTTCACCCTCACAGCAAAAATGTTCTGGGTTCGAGTCTCGGGCAAAGTCCATTTCTGTGAGGAGTTTTCATGTTATTCCCAGGCATGTGTGGGTTTTCCCTGGGTACTCCGGTTTCCTCCCACAGTCCAAAGACATGTACATTAGGCTAATTGGAGATTGTCAATTGTCCCTAAGTGTGAGTGAGTGTAAAAGGTTGTGTGTGTGTGTGTGTGTGTGTGTGTGTGTGTGTGTGTGTGTGTGGTTGTGTGTGTGTTGGTCCTGCGATGGCCTGGCGAGCCCCGCCTTCGGAGAGAGTCGGCTGGGATGGGCTCCAGCTTCCCTATGACCCTAATAAAGGATTAAGTGGAAGAAGATGAACCATGGGCAATGCACAGTGGTGGGCCACCCCAAACCATCAGAGTACTGCACCTCAGTATTTATTCTACAAATCTCTGGAACTGCACTGGAGTGGTCAACACCGTTCATATAAAAGATATTCCCTCTGTGTTTTTATATAGTAGTTGTAGTAGTGGTGGTGGTGGTGACAATGATGATGATGATGATGATGATGATTGTGATGATATCATTGGTGGTGGTGGTTGTGGTGATTCTTCTGATACTGATTGTAGTGGTGGTAATGACGATGGTGGTGATGATGATGATGGTGATGGTGATGATGGTCATGATAATGATGATAATGAAGATGGTAATGGTGGTGATGATGATCATGATAATAATGAAGAAGGTGGTGGTGGTAATGATGATGGTGCTGGTGACTATGGTGATTATGATGGTGGTAGTGGTGGTGGTGATGATGATGATGGTAATGGTGGTGATCATGGTGCTGGTGGAGATTATGATGATGATGATGATGATGATGATAGTGAAAAAGAACGTGCTGGTGATGATGATGGTTCTGGGGATAATGGATGTTGATAAAGGTGGTGGTGATGATGTTGGTAGGTGGTTATGGTGATGATGATGATGGTGGTGGTGGTGGTGATGATGTTGGTGCTGGTGATTATGGTGGTGGTGATGTTGGTGTTGGAGATTATGGTGATGATGATGATGATGATGTTGAAGAAGATGGTGGTGGTGATGATGGTGCTGGTGGTTAAGATGAAGGTGGTGGTGGTGGTGGTGGAGGTGATGATGATGATGGTGGTGGTGAGTATGGTAATGATGATGGTGATGAAGATGGTGGTGATGATGGAGCTGCAATTATGTTGATGGTGAAGAAGGTGTTGGTAGCGGTGATGATGTTGGTGCTGGTGGTTAAGATGATGATTAAGATAGTGGTGGTTATGGTGGTGGTGATTATAGTGATGATGATGACAAAGATGGTGGTGGTGATGGAGATGATGATGTGGGTGATGGTGGAGACTATGATGGTCATGATGGTGGTTGTGGTGATGGTGGTGGTTGTGGTGGTGGTGATGATTATTGTGGTGGTAGTAATGATGATGGTGGTTCTCAAATGGATTGAGATCTGGTGACTACAAAAGCCTTAGCATGTGATAATTTTCATTCTCACTCAGTGAGATTGTCATCATCATCTTGTGTCCTGGAGATGCTCTTATTGTTCATTCTGGGAAATACAACCTTTCCCATTAGCAGAGAAATGCCTCATCAGAATAAACAAGAAGGTTCTGGGTTCGAGCCTTGGGAGTTTGCGTCTTCTCCCTGTGTTTGCGTGGGTTTCCTCTGGGTACTTGGGTTTCCTCCCACAGCCCAAAGACATGAACATTCAGCTACTTTGATCTTCCAGATTGCCCCTAGGTGTGAGTGTGAGTGTGAATGGTTGTGTGTTGCTGTGTGATGGTCTGGGGAGCTGTTCAGGGGGTACCCCGCTTTCGCACAGTGTTGGTGACCCTAATAGGATTCAGCAGTTCAGCAAATGAGTGAGTGAGTGATTTGCATTGTCTGTTCTCTCTTGCCAGCAGAATTCCTGTCGAGTTTATCCTTTAATTTATCACCTCTCTGTGTATATTAATGTAATTGTGAAAGTAAATGAAGTAAATATAGATTATGTATGTAATATTAATTTAAATATTTTCTCACAGCAAATACTTGTCTATGATATAAAATATCAAGTAATCCCAGTTCATGGTAATAAGTGTATATACAGTACATGCCTGTCTGAATATTTTACGTACTAACACTTTGTAAAGTATGTTTACACATTTCTTTGTTAAAAAAAAAAAAAAGAAAAAGAAAAAATGAAAACACCCTTCACAATAATGGGAACCAATATTTTTAAATGTACGTGACTTTATGGACCAATGTTTCTTGTATAGTGTGATTTTCTTTCATTTTTCTTTAATTTTTTTATAGACTTTTTAGATTTATTATTCAAAAATATTGAATTTTAATTCTTTACACTTTTTATACTTACAGGTGTTCCACATAAAATCCAATGCTGCACACATACACTTGCAAATACTGAGTGCTATATTTTACTAAAACACTGAACACTGCTACAAAACAAGAAAAAAAAAAAAAAAAAAAAAAAAACCCAAACCACAATATTTAGGAGTCAATCTGTGTATTATGAGTTTTTATGCCTTTAATGTGTAAAGCTGTCCCGTCATTGGTAAAGAGAGGTTTGTGTTCCCGAACAAATATATTAACACAACTGTGCAGGAAAACCTACTGACAGGAGATGCAATAATCCTTTTAATAAGAGGGGCATTATATCAAGTATTAACCAGAGATAAATGACCTCGGAGAAATGATCTGTACATCCAGTTGTGTGTGTTGTTTGTGTGTAATGCTGTATGGAAGAAATAAAATCTTTATTTTACATGTAGACAGGAATTAAATGAATTACAGTGAGACAGTGAGAATTTCCATGGTGATGTCAGCACCACTCTAATGTCTCTGTGGCTGTTTTATTATTATTATTATTATTATTATTATTTGTGTTTTTTTTAAGCTGTGTGTAAATTTTGAACTTGAATAGAACACTGCCACAGGTCGATGCTGAGTAATGTATTCAGTGTTGCTTTTATAAAATCGTTTCTGTTTATGATGTCAGAGGATGCGACATCTTTAAAAGATATGGTAAGATATGATATGGCACATAATCATATTGTTCATGTGAAATATTAATTACATATATAATTTGAAAATGATGTACAGGTTTTTTTTTCTCCAACATGCCACTGACATGTAACCACGGTATCATTCATACACATTAAATATGTACTTAAATTCACAAACAAGCCTTTTTCAGACGTATTTCTCTTTAGCTTAGTGCTCAAGTAGAGCAAAGATCATTATTTCACCTCCCCAACTCCCCTTCCAAAAAAAACAAACAAAAAAACCCCCGAAACAAACAAACAAAAAAGTCTGAGGTACAGTAGAATGCAGTGAAGATTCTACACCACCACTTTTGTCTAAAAGGGCTCCTAATAAAAAGAAGTAAAAAATTGCCTCTCTATAATTTTTTGGTGAAAATATATTGAACAATGCTATTGTAGACAACGAGAACCAAAAAAATCATTCCGACAAGTATATTGAGGTAAAAGTATGGCTCATAAACACAAACACTGAAAATACCAATTTTTGAGAAAATTAAAAAAAAAAAATTATTTTTATTTTTGCATAGCATGAATTAACTTCAAACCATATGGAATGGTTTATCGAGTGAAGAAATTAAAATATATGAACGCTATGCCTGAAAGTAATCAAAGTAAAGGGTGGCCAAAATAAATATTAACTTTTTTTCTCAAAAAAGAGACTGTTATTTTTGTTATTACTATATATTATTGTTTGTTTACTTATTCTCATCAATATGATCTGATATTACATGAAATAAATACTTGAATATTATTATTTCTTCACTCACTGAATCAGTCCATATAGTTTGAAGTTCATTCATGCTATGCAAAAGTAAAAAAAATAAAATAAATTACATTTTTCTCAAAAATTTTTGTTGATTAGCCATACTTTTACCCCAAAATACTTGTCGAAATGATTTTTTTGGTTCTCGTTGCCTACAATAGCATTGTTCAATACATTTTCACCAAAACATTATAGAGAAGTAATTTTTTACTTCTTTTTATTAGGAGCCCTTTTAGACAAAAGTGGTGGTGTATCATCTTCACTGCACACTACTGTGTGCCACATACATCATACAAATTATATGGGGTTTAGAATGATTTCACGGTCACAGCCATTAAGCAACCTATATATTTATAGATATCATTTCAGCCAAGGGCTGTAATCTTAAGCCAAGGTGGCGTAATGGTTAGCACGTCTACCGCACAGCAAGAAAAGAAAAGGTCCTGGGTTTGAATCCCGGGCTTGGGCATTTCTGTGTGGAGTTTGCCCGTTTTAGTGCTTGTGGGGTTTCCTCCGGGTACTTCTGTTTCCTCCAACAGTCCAAATATGTGATATAGAAATAATAATATATAAATAAAGAGCTGGCTTGGCTAAAAAAAAATGTTGCTTGTTCCACTGGTCGCAGTATCAACTATGTGTGTAGAGTGAATCTTTCTCTCTCTCTCTCTCTCTCTCTCTCTCTCTATCTATCTATCTATCTATCTATCTATCTATCTATCTTTCTGTGCAGCCACAAAATCACACAACAATTTCAGTGCCTTAACTGCTATATCGAGATTCCTATCTCTTCCCTGCACAACAGTGCCAGTTGCTTGATAAAGCAGTGTCACAGGACTTAGCCATGAATGAGCCACCACTTCAGAATGTTTAAAATTTTTCTGTGTCATCCATGGACAAAGATCCAAAGTGCCACTACTATCTTTTGATACTTCTTCCACTGTGAATTTTTATTTATTTAATATTTTGAGTCTGCATGACAGCTCCAGCATATAGTGGTGAAAGATTTAAAGGGAATGTGTCACCAGTTGAGCACGAGCACTAGGGTCTGGCCATTCTTCATTAGAAATCTTACCTCTCTCTTCGTCGTAAATCAGTGAGAGTAAATGGCTGGTAAATGCTGAGTCAGTCGCATGCAAGCAGCTCTTTTTTAAGGCTCTGCCACAAAGAAAACACCTCACTCTCCTACTGTGTGCACTTGTGGCTATTTTTCAAGCCTCTCAGGTTTTAAAGAGGTGATCCAGTGAAAGTATTGGCCTTCCAAGGATAGACGGGCACACATTTGGCTTTCATCCATCCATCCATTGTCTTTGGCTTATCTGAGGTCTGGTCACAGAGGCAACAAGTCTAGGAGGGAAACTCCGCCATCCCTCTTCCCACTAGCTGAAATGAGTTTCCTTTGGAGGGTATCTGAGCTCAGCCTCAGAGATAGGGTGAGGAACTCAGACAACCAGAGTCACTGCTCCTTCACGTCAAGAGGAGTCAGTCGAGGTGTTTCGGGCATCTAATTAGATTGTCTCCTGGTTGCCTCTCAGTAGAGGTGTTCCAGGCAGGTCCAACTGGGAGGAGGCCCCAGGGTAGACCCCTATAGATGGACTATATATCCCATCTGGCCTGTGAATACCTAGGAATGTTTGTAATGTAAAGCCTGAAATGATAAAAAGTCTTGATTCATGGCATTGTCTGGTGTTCGAAGTTACTTATTCTTTGTTGATTTAACAGAGATGTCAAAAAAGAATGGCTTAGATTGTAAATGCAAATGTCTCTCTCTTTGTAATGGTGGCTGGGTAATGTTCCCATGGCCCACGCAAAAGTTAACTTTCATGCCAAAACTGCAAATGCGTTACTGGTGACCTAAATGAAAAAAGAAATGGGTTGATGCAAAAAAAGTTAAATATTAACTATTTCCAGTCCTCAATTTTGACTCCAACCCAGTGTAAAGAATGAGCACCACAGGGTACATAATAAATCAACACATTTACAATTAATTGTGTATATATATATATTAGGGGTGGGACTTGATTAAAAAAATTTATCAAATTAATTAGAGGCTTTGTAATTAATTAATCTCGATTAATCGCATAACAATATTTGCCACAAAAAGCAACATTTTTTAAAATTTAAATGGATTTTAGTGGACAACTGAATCAAATAATAGACACAGACATGAATATTGTAAACTCAAGCTCTTTTAATGTCTGGAAAAATGCATTTATTTGCTTGCTTTTCAGTGTCATAAAGCTGTTGAATTTTGCTTGAAATAGTCTTTCTGCACAGCAGTTGAAAAGTTGGATCACATGTCGCTATCTGTAGCACATTTTCTAACCCCTTATCTTCTACCACTAATACTGGTCTACAGTCCAGAGCAATCCATTTTGCGAGTAAATTTGTGACTTTGGCCGATGTTGACTTACTAATTTGATCTAGTTTGGGCTGCCGACACCTCTTGTTCGTACTCGGACCGGGACTGCTAGCACTAACAGCTTCGGCCGTTTTGGTAGCCGATAGCCAAGCTCTGACGTGTGCATTAGTGTAATCGGAGTATTTAGCAAGTACTGCCTAAAAAGGCAGGTATTCAGCCGTCATTTGAAGACACCCAGTGACTCAGCTGTCCGGACATCTAGAGAAACTTTATTCCACCACCTTGGTGCAAGAACAGAGAAGTTTAGATGCATGTTTTCCTTGTCCCTTGTTAGAAGGAGGGACCAGTCTAGCAGTGCTAGAGGATCGGAGATAATGTGGTGCAGTGCGGGGTGTGATAAGTGCTTTGAAGTAGGAGAGTGCAGGTCTATTTTTGGCTTTGTAGACAAGCATTATTGTTTTGAATCCAATGCGAGCAGCCACAGGAAGCCAGTGGAGTAAATGTAGCAGAGAAGTGGTGTGGGAAAACTTGGGAAGGTGGAAAACAAGCTGGTGAATTCTAGATCAGTTGCAGTGGTCTAATGGTGCTCAAAGGCAGACCTGCCTTTTCAAATATAATTTTCAAGTTATTGCACATGTTCCTTCAGTCACATGGTCTTATTTTTATTGTAAAACCAAAACAAGATGTAAAACAGGAGAATAAGAGATACTAAGCCCATGATCTTGGGTTGGTTTTTACCAGAGAACCTTTGTATTCAGCTAAAAAGAACGGATAATGGAGGATAATGCACATAGACTAGTGAATAAGCAACTTTAAAGTTTACAATGGTACCATTACTTTGCACTTTCTTTTTGGATTTCTCCTTGTTGCAGGGTCCTTACTGACTGGCATCAGTAGCAGAGGATTTAGCCTCCTGAAGTCCTATCGAAAATGTGATAAACATTCACTTTGAAGGTGTAATGAGGGCTTCTTTCTTGTGACATCTTCAGAGTTATTGTAGAGGATATTTATTCTGTTTATCAGAAAGACTTCTGGACCTCTGACTCCTTGAGTCCCAGTAATTCTGTAATTCATCCCTTTTGACAGGTAATGTTGATCAGAATTCTTGTGGTAGAAAATGGGATGAGAAGGATCAGTGGCTGAGGCTCTGGGTTACTGATCCAAAGGGCTATGACACAGATAAAATCTTTCACACTCTACATCCTTAAGCTTCTCAAAGGAATTGCTTTTGCGATTCTTTAATAAGGATTGAAGTGCTTGATCCCGATCTCTTCTTTTAACTCATATCATTATAGCATATGATGCGAATTATGAATAATTCTTACAGGAAGGCTACACAAGGTTCATTCTATTCTTGGATTTTAATTAGCAACTTAAAAGTGCCTAAAGCTAGTTTTGCCAGTATTATCTTTTATTGTTTCACATATTAACCTCCAGGTGGCATAGGGGTTTGCACGTCCACCTCACAAGAAGGTCCTGGGATTGAGTCCTAGGTGTTTCTGTGTGGAGTTTGCATGTTCCCCATGCTTGTGTAGGTTTCCTCCCACAGTCTAAGGACATGCACAATTAGGGTAATTGGCTGTTCCAAAGTGAAAATGGTTGTGTGTGTGTGTGTGTGTGTGTGTGTGTGTGTGTGTGTGTGTTGGCTCTGTGATGGACTGGTGAGCTGTTCGGGGTGTACCCTGCCTTCGCTCAGAGTCGGCTGTCACTCACTGACCTCCCATTCCACACCCCATGATGCATTTTCATGGTTTAGGTGCAGTATATGTTGTGGGTTGCAAGCCCTCTGCAGGACAAACTCACCCTCCACTGACACTCACATTGACATGTGGGGGCAAGTTTTAATAGCAAATGAAGCTATTATGCATGTGTTTGGACTGTGGGAGGAGAGCACCCTGAGGGAACTTGTGCAAACACTGGGCAATCATGCAAAGTCCACACAGAAACACCATCACTGACCATGAAACTTGAATCAAGGATTTTCTTGCTGTGAGGCAAGAATTCTAACCACTATGCCACCGTGGCCCCATCCCCATCTATAGTGGATAATAATAATGAAATCACACAATTGAATTTAGTTCAAACACAAACATACCCAGGGAATTTGATACCCTGCTCAGGTCATGTCTCTAAGGTGTGCTAATTGAGCTCTCATCGTCTGCCTAAGCTCGTTCAATTGCTCTTTTATTTCTGCTTTTTAATTCTATTTTCTTACATCCGAATTACAATGTCTCACAGCCCTGACACAATGCTTCCTGCTAATGCGCCTTTTCTTCTCGATTTTGCACTCTTCCCACCCCCACCCCTCCACTTTACTAAGCCTTCTGAGACACCTTGGCCCTCACATTCAATATCCACTAGCACTTTAATACCTACCTTATTGCAGCCTCTATGATTCCACTGTTGCGTAAATTGAATGTTTTCATTGAAGCAGCTGCACTCACTGGGAATTCAAAGGATAACCTAATCTGGTCCCTTTTCAATTTCGCAGAAGTGCCTGACCCTTGCAGCCTTGCCTTTTACCCTGCACATTCTTTTTCTTATTTCCCTTTAAAAAGTATGATATAGCAGATAATCTAATAAACCCTTATGACAAAATTACCTTGTACCAATAAGTTAAAAATACATTGTCCAATATGCAACTAATATTCAGTTAAACGTTTCTACTCATCACTCACTCATTTGCCAAACCGCTTACTCCTACTAGAGTCGTAGGGAGACGATCCCAGCCAACACTGGGCAAAGGCATGGTACACCTTGAACAAGACCGTCGCAGGGCCAACATACACATAAACCATTCATACTCACACTTACACCTAGGGGCAATTTGGAACAGCCAGTTAGCCCAATGTGCCTCATGGTCATCCTTTGCTGGCAAAGATGACCTTAACTTCATTTCATCACAATGAGGTTGAGTGCATATGAAGATGGCACATCAGGCCTATCCTTGCTCTAAACCGTCTGTTGCAGTGTGGACAGGGGATGTCCGGGGCTGATGCTTGCTGAGAGTTGGAGCTCGTCTTTGTCTTTGGACTGCAGGAGGAAACCCACGCAAGCATGGGGAACACATGCAAACTCCATGCAAATAGAATTAAGTTACTTATTAAAGCAAGTGACTTTGACAAGGGCGACAGTGGCTGAACGATTAGGGGTACCTTCCAAACTCGTCACTTCGTCGCTCCTTGATTCTTACTTGAATCGGAAGTTCTGGTCCGCCATCTTGGACGTGACATAACATGACTGTCTTTTATCAGTTCAGGGAATTTTAATGTCCAGTTAAGGAAACTGCTAGAAATGAAATTTGAATGCAACTGATGTATAGTGAAGGATCATCCAGCCTTCAGTAGTTCATCAAAACAGCATACAAATACAATTTCCTCTGATTTTCACTTTTAAAGAGAGAGAGACCTCTGTTTAAAACAAATTGTGACATTTGATGTGGGACTTCATCTATACAGACACCCTTAATAGGATGGATCAGGTACAACATGGGACAATTTAAATGTAAAATGTCAGTAAAAGAAAATGTCACTGGTTGTGTATCTGCATGAGCTGCTGTTCTTTGAATATTCTTCAGAAGGGCAAAAGATAATGTCATCAAAAGATCACCAGTCAAAAACCTGTTTCCATAACGTTATCACATCCTCTCTTTATGGCTTTCCTGTTCACACCTCAAACATGATAAACTGTATGTACACAGAAGCATTTCTATTTAGAGATTTTTTTTTTTTTATGCATCCATTTAAAATACATGGGCATGAAAACTGGCATGGAAAGCCAGAAAGAAAAGAATGCAATTATGTACAAACACACCTACACTGACTTAATGGGAAAAGAGACACGAGGACAAAGAATGGAGGAAAAAAGCATCTACCCACATCTGTATGTAGTTGCTTAGTGTTTTAAAGTTCACAAAGCAGCTAGAAATGTATGTACACCATATATATGTAATAAATCCTCCTACTTCATCAAAATAACTAAAAAGAGGTAATTCTACTCGGGTCACGGGACATCTCAGCTGTCCCTGTGCGAAGGTGGGATACCCCCTGAACAGGTCACCAAAGCGATGCATACTTACATACACACCTAGGGACAATTTGGAACAGCCAATTAGCCTAATTTGCATGTCTTTGGATTGTGGGAGGAAACCAGAGTGCCTGGATAAAACCCATGGAAGCACAGGGAGAACAGTGGGCATCAAACCCAGGACCTTCTTGCTGTGAGGCGGACGTGCTAACTACTATGCCTCCATTTTGTCCAAATTAACAATTTTTTTTTTATGTTATTAAAGTGTAGTTCATCAATTTATTTAATAATTTGCTTTTGGGGTGGGGGAGCTTAAGGCTCTTGGTTACTGATCAGATGGTTGGGGGTTTAAGCCCCACTTCCACCAATCATCCACTGTTGTCCTTAGCCCCTTAGCAGGGCCCTTAACCCTTATATGCTCAGTTGTGTAAATGAGAAAATATAAATCGCTCTATATAAGGGCATCTGCCAAATGCCGTGTGTGTGATCCTTGTGTGGTATGACAAATAATAGCTAATCATCATTTGACCCATTGTTGTGATGCTGTACTGTATATTTCATTCAGACTAGTACAGTCTTTACCTACACTAATGTAGTGATATCTTCATCAGAAAGATACAACTGCATTGTGACTCTTTTACTACTGGGGAGAGAGTAACAGGACACAAGAGGCAACTTTGTCTGAGAGAGCAACACTGATGCTCTATTTGTTTTGTTGTAAACAAAACAACAACAAAAAAAAACTCAACATAAAGTCAATATAGACAGCAGGACACTTTCACATTTAAATGTAAAACTTTCAGCTCCGAGAAGCATCATTCTCAAGCAAGATATTCTCTCTCCCCAAGGTCGGGGGTTCAAGTCCCACTGTCACCGGGTTGTCACTGCTGTCCCCCCAGTGCAGCTAACTGGGTTATCA
>JBCNYH010000026.1:21924346-21939518 GCA_039654325.1 Tandanus tandanus
CTGGGGGGACAGCAGTGACATCCCGTTGATAGTGGGGCTTGAACCCCCGACCTTGGGATCAGTAATCCAGCACCCTATCAGGCCACCACTGCCCGCACATCTTTCATGTTGAGTATATTAGACTGTCATGTGCCAAACTAACATGACTTTTTTCTGTTACATGAATGCTTTTCTTTAATGTTTATAATATTCAGTTATAATCAGTTGTACCAACATAACTTTTTTGTGTAAAGATGACCCAACTTCCACAGATCTATCAGACACTATTGTGTTTGGTATGCTTTACACATTTAAATAACTTTTGAAACTTCAAAATTTTCCATATTATTCCAGTTTATTATAAAAAAAGAACATTGTACACTGAAATGCGGTGGTGATACCCACCGCGGTACACATAAGAAAAAACAACAACAACAAAAAAGACTTGTTTCCAAGGATCAGTATTCACAGTAAAGAAAAATCACCAAACCATAAAAAGGGGGCTGGAATTCTGTCAATTTCATAAAATATTAGGAAAGATAGATCAACAAACTTAGAACTGACGAGGTAGGCGAAAAATACATACAGTCTACAATCAAGGTAGAGAAAATGGCGGACACTTCAACTCCTCAATCACTTTTCTGTCCTGGAGTCCGCCCCTAGGAGGCGGTCTTTTCCATTTCCGGCTGATTAAATATAACTTCTTTCTTTCTTCTTTAAATGAATGAAACATGCAGGTTTTAAATTCCTCACAATTGAAATACCTTTATAAGATTTAATCATGTTTCGAAGAGAAACCTAAATCAATTATGTATTATATACAAAATGCATATTTCTTAATTGAACAACCCTCCTTCTTCCATTTTTTCAGTGAACATCTTTGAATTGGAGTTGCGGGCGACCCCGAGGTCTGTTGCCTGTTGAAAGTTCCATTGTTAAGTATAACAACGTATCACTGTTTTTATGGAGCATATTATTACCGGAAGCAATAAAATCATTTTCAAGTCATTTTAATCATTTTTAAATCAATATTTTGTGTCAAATTATTGATTTCTTTAGTAAGTAGTCATGTAATAAGTTGATTAATGTAGAGGAAACCTGTCATTAAGGCAAAATAAACTAAAAATGCAGTCAGACTGCAAACTTCCACCAAGATAGTGCAATATCTAAACTTTTCAAGCCAGGCTTTATTAGCATATGATGTAGAATTAGGTTGCCCCCTTGTAGCCTTTTCCACAATAATTTTTGAGCCCTGTACTTTTTTCTCCCTGCGCATTCTGGGTGATTTCCGCCTCCTTGCCATTTTGCGGCAATGTTAAACAAATCTTGTAAAACCCACTTAGATCCTGATCCGGTTCTAGATCATGCTCAAAATTTAATCGGTTCTTTGTAGGCCCAAGATTTGATGGAAATTTCGTGGAAATCCATCCTTTAGTTTTCGGGTTATTATGTCACAGACACTCACACTCAGACAGACAGACTCACACGACCAATCTCACAACCTCCTTCCTTGGTGGAGGTAACTACTTCTGCTACATGTCGAGGTTCCAATTACTGTGCCAGGATTTATTTTGCAGTAACTAACAGCTCATTGTACATTATCCATGGCATAATATCTGAACAAGAAGCTTTGTTTTCCTGAAGAGTGGCACAAAAACAATCTGCATACTTCCTCAAATTAAATAGACATCAGGCACCCTAGAGTTTAGACTTGTTGGGAGATTAAATATCTCATACATGTCATTAATATACTCTATAACTTTTATAATTCACACTTTAGCTGGTAAACAAACAAGCACATTTCAGTAATACCCACAAATCCTCCTTGGGTAAATGATGGGGCACTTTGCAGCTGTGCTTCTTGAAGCAAATCAATATCAGCTGCTATTCACTATGAGCTGTGATTATTTTACTGTTAATACCCTCTCCTGTCTATTGATTAGTTTCAAAATATCCCGGTTAATTAAATTAGGATGTTAATCTTAATGCCTTGGATCGACCAGGGCAGCCTGTTCAGACACATGTTAGTGAGTGTCAGGGCATCTAGACCACCTATCTGAGATTAAAACAAACACATGAATAGAGAATCTTTTCTCAGCATCTCTAAGTACCAATTTAGCTTTAGGGATTTAGTTAACCCTTCATATTCAAAACATCAATCAATCCTTTTGTGCTGTTGAGATGGGAGTACCCATAGATTATATGATTAGCCTAATTGTACGGGAGGCCTAAAAACACATTGTGTTTGGCTTAATTGATTTAAAGCTGGGGTTGATAAATTTTTATCAGTATACACAAACTGTTAAATTGGTTGAAATGTTTTTTTTATTTTGACAGCAATGAATAATTTATGAGATCTGAAAAAGGTCCGAAAAAATCCGTCATCTGTGGCCACTGCAATCCTGTAAAAACACCAACCAATCATTGCCGCGCGGTACGCTGGGAGGGAGGGGTTGGGGAGGGGCATCTGGTAAGACTGTCACTGGTGCCCAAGGATCACTGATGTGTGTGTGGGGAGCGAAGGCTGGTACGTCTGCTCTGATCCCATAGTAGAGCTACTGTAGCACAAACTGCTGAAACTGTTTATACTGGCTATGACAGAAAGGAGTCAGAACACACAAATAATTCTAGCTTGCTTTGTATTGGGCTGCCTAGCCGCAGACTAGTCAGGTGGTTTAAATGTCAGGGCTGATTGGTGGATGTTTCTTCAGTTCACAAAACACTGAAGAAAGGCTTGATTGTTGCCATTCTTCGATTTGTTGAAAAGTGTAACATATGCTCTTAGTGTCTGCTGGCACGGTACTCACTGAAGTCCATATTCAAGGTTTCATCGTGGGTATACTTCTCTGTCTGTGGCGTCTGTTTATAAAGATAGTGGCTATCGCTGTCAATTATTTGGCTACCGCTAGTTTTGGATCCATTTTAAAGGATGAAAGTAAGCAAAGCTAACAAAACTTTGTAAGGTGTTGTTAAGCAAACGTTGAAATGCAAACAGTTTGTCATGTAAACCCCCCAGTTTTAGAATTTCCTTTGCAACAAATAACAAGACGTTGCTGGGGGGAGGGGAGGAGAGGAGTAATATTAAAAATCAGTATATTATTGTGGGATGTACCATATAATGGGATAGATCATTTAGAGATGCTCTACTCAGGGTCGGGGGGGTCCCTCTGTCGCAGTATCCCTTTTTCCTTCCATCCCGATGTGTCACACGACCTACACACTCTGTTACATCACAGTGAGGGGCGATACTACCCTGGGACATCCCAAGAGCAGAGCTTTACGCACTACTTCTGGTTTGATTTGGTTTGAGCAATGTTTTATTTTTTTCCCCCATAATGCCACTGTGTGTCGAAGTGAAGAGCAAATGCGAAAATGCAGAACATGAATAACAAGGTTTATTAACCAACCAGGCACAGATATCCATAATCACAATACAAAGCCAATGTAATACAGGCACAGTTAACACAATAAGGCATACAGAATATCATAGGTAGAATTAAACTCAAGGTTAAATATTAGGCAGGCAGAGATCTTACACAATGCAGGCAATGTCACACAGGCTATGCTAAGAATCAGGAACAGGCAAACAAAAGAGGTCATAAACAGACGAGCAAGCACACAGAAACTAAGGCATGGCAGAGTGGCGGCAAAAAGGATGCAATAACAATGCTATATATAGACCTCCCAAAAGCTGCACAGATTGTCTACACATGGGCCATGACCATCTGCACATGTTCACCCTGTACTGAGCCTGCAGGGGCACGTTGTAGTTCTTCCACCGTAGGAACCTGGAAGTGACTGTTGAATTGAACAGAAGGACACCATGACACCATGTATTTTTCTTGGTTTCTTGTGTCACTTGTTTTCTTGGGTTCCAGTGACACTCTCTAGCTTCTCCTGGGGGATCCCAAGATGTTTCCAAGCCAGATGGGATATATAATCACTCCACTGATTTCTGGGTCTACTCCGGGGCCTCCACCCAGTTGGACATGCCCGGAAAACCTCTTAAGGGAGGCAACCGGGAGGCATTCCAATCAGTTGCCCGAACCACCTCAAAAATAATTTCATTTTATGTCAATTTAAAACAAAGCTAAGAGCCTTGAAAATTTACATTTGGAAATCCAATTTTTACGTTCTTGTGTCATGTCATGTCATGTCATGTCAATTTATCGTACCGGATGATCAATACCCATCTGATGTCATTTCCTATATTTGTCTTTCTCTATCTTGGAGCTCTGTCTTTCTTTTTCCCTGACTAGTGAGTATTTTTAAAGTTTTGTTTTGCAAACACTGCGTTTTATCTAATGTGCCACAGGCACAAGCACAAATAAGAAAGTTCAAATTTATTCTTACCCTGGGAGCTGTATGTTTTCTGCTAAGATTGTCAGGTATATTTCTGAGATTGTCATTTCGTTATTACTACAAGCAGTGTTTTTGTGTGCTCGTGTCATTATAAGCAATTTAATTTTGTATGTTGTTGTAGATAGCAAATAGTGCATTAGCACAGAAAAGGAAGAACAGCCACCAACACACATTTTCTCATCCATCACTTTATAATAAAGTATAAGGAAGACCTAGGAAGGAGTGCTGAATTTCTTCATTTTTATTTTTACTTTCCTTGCACTTTTTTTTTATTTTTTCGTTCAGCCACTGAAACAGCTGAAACAGCTACTGGATTGATGGCGACAACAAAGAATACAGATGGATGGAGAGAATGAAAATTCATTACAGGATCATCTTCCAAAGCCACAAAGTGAAGATGTCCATTATCCAGTGCTTGGAAAAGTGCTTGAAAAATAACAGCATACCTGCACAAATATAAACTACTGGATTTCTAATGTGAGGCTAATTTGCAGTTAGTGAAAGTGAAGAGGTCAGAGCAGGAAGCAGGTTAAGTTATATTTTGGGTGCAAACATGTTTATGGTACCAAGTAACAGCAAAAATGAGGTGTTTCCTGTCAACCAATTAAAATACGGTATTCTTATTTGTCTCTAGTATGAAATGAAACCTCAAGTCTCTGCAACAATGGGGTTATGTCCAGCCCGGAGTTGACCTTGGTGCTGCACTAATCACACAAGTTCTAAAGGTGAACCTAATGTGAGAAAACTTAGAATCAGTCAGTAATTAGACTAGTATTTATTAAAAATAGTGGTTTATTGAAATTATGACTGTGGCTTTTTTTTGTATTTTTAAAGATACTTTACAAAGATAATTTAAAAGTCATTTTGTCCTGAAGACAGAACGCAAACAGGTTAAGACATTCACAGCTCACCTTTGACTTTAACACCTGGAAAACATAAATGCACAGTTCAAGTACGTTTCTCTCTTTTTTTTTTTTCTCCTCATTTTTTGTTGTTGTGTAGTTAAGCTTGTTTTTGCCACCAGCTACATCTTCTACACACTTTACTCAACTTGCACACACTTCATGTGTACACTTCAAGTTCAACTTTATATTGCCTATATTAGCTGCCTGACCGTTAGTTATTTATAGCATGTGTTCATAGCAAAAAGGCCGTGCCTTTATTACAAACTGTCTATTTTATTCATTCATTATTTAATTTCTGTAAGGCTTTCAGTTAATTGGTAATTATACATCATGGTCATTTGTATAATCAGTCTCTTAGATATGCTCCTCTTGTGTCTGAAATCTTTCTTTACCCAGTTTGCCATTCATTTTCTTTCTAATTCAGATTGATTCTATTTCTTGTATTATTAAATTCAGCATGCTAGCCTGTCTGTTGGTAATAATACCATGTTAAAGCCCACTATACACACTAAACCTCTGTGGCAGTTTGATACCAAGATACAGTACAAAATTGCTCCAAATTGCCCCTAGGTGTGAGAGTGAGTGTGAATGGTTGTGTGAGTTTTGGCCCTGCAATGGCCTGGCAACCTGTTCAGGGTGTACCCCGCCCTTGGCCAGAGTCAGCAGAGATGGCCACCAGCCTCCCTGCGACCCTAATTAGGATTAAGCTGCTTAGAAAATGAACGGAGGAGTGAATTCATTTTTATTTCCGTTCCACCAGGAAAGAAAAAAGTCCACTGATGGGAGAACCTGGTTATTCAGTACATTCAGTTCATCAGCTGACTATTCTATTGCCACATAATGTTGCTGAGCCTTGACCTGACCAACTGAATCGACAATGCCATGGTGACTACGCACTACACAACCTTTTTTTATGCTAGGCAGTGTGTTTTCCTAGTTAATATGGTTTCCAGCATTAAACACCAAATACCAAACGACACCCCATGTTAATGTTAACAAATGTAAGTGTATAAACAAGCTTGATTTATTCAGAAATATATATCATTCAGAATTTAACTGAAGTGAAGATACTAAGGTGAGTGGCCATGGTATACACTGCAATTTTGAGCTGTCCCAGATGAATGATGACAAAAATAAAAAAAGGAGACATGATGGTATCTTTGGTCATGGCTCTAATATAGTGGTCCTACATCACAGTAGGAGATTACCGTTGTCACGGGCTTGCAACCAAAGATAGCCTAAGACAAAATTCTGACGGTGTCAGAAATGAAGAATGACCATCTCAAAATGTGACTGCTGCAACGAAAGTATGTTGACTTGTATCTTGTATATTGAAATGTGTCACGTAGCCTATGATTCAGTAGGTGTTATCATATAGTCTACATACATCAAACTTGGTCATATGCAAGTTTATTAGGTCCACATAGCACAGTGTGGCTTTTAATAAACTTATAAAGGAAGGTAAGTCTGTTGGGCTTTTTAGAGCTTGAGCTTATCCCCAGGTTTCGTATCATGAAGCGACTAGGATGGAACACTAGTCCATCAGAGGTTACCTTCCCAGTAATTTTTACTGATATCCATTTATGCTGCTGGGGGGACAGAGGCACACTTGTGGTTAAGACCTTGCCCCGGGGTCTTAGCACGGGGTGTCTAACAGGGATTCGAACCCACACTCTTTTGATCATGATCATCCAGCACGCTAACCACTATACCACCACCCTCACTAATAAATTTATACAATTTATTAAATCTGACAATCTGTAGTCACCATATGCAAGTGACCATGAGTACCATGTAAATAGGTTGGTATATTATTGTTACGGCTCCAGGATCAAGTTGTTCCTCTCATGTCAGTGCGAACTGGCAAAAACAGTGGTGCAAAACCCTGTCCTTAAGATATACCATAGACTTTCGCTCCAACCATATTGGTGACAGATCTTCATTTCAAAGTCTTAAGTCTTCATTAGAAGGTTAGATGGTCAGTTGGGCATGTTTATGGTTGGAATAAAAGTCTTCAGGAAGGCAGATCAGTCTTCGGGGAGGTAGATAATATCATTTGTCCCAGGTGTGCATGATGTGTGAATATGTGTACATGGTGCCTTGAAATGCTTTGGTATCCCAGTCATGTTGTATTCCCACCTCATGTCCAGTGTTCCTGTAATAAGCTCTGGATCTAGCTTGACCCTTATCAGGTAAAAGAGGTAGCTTAAAATAAATATATGAATGTTGACAGGACAACAGGACTGCCTTTCACAGGCCTGAGGTTGCCCACAATTGCCTTATACGATAGGAAAGCCGGTGGTAGAATATTTAAATGCTTCTTTGATCTGTGATCTCCACATTGATTACAAGCTCCATGTTGCTGCAGTCCTTGGCTTTGATTTTAAGTTCTCTTTGGGCTCCCGCAGAGTTGATTTCACATTTGGCTCCTCTGTTTCACTGCTCCTCATTAATGAACTGGAGATGTCTACTGAGACAATAACCTCCATTTTGTCCAGCTTGCATGTGCTCATGCATGTGAAGATGAGAGCAGTGTTTGCTGTTTACATGACTTAAATGTACTCTTTTAAAACAGTGAAGCAAGGACCAGATGAATCCCAAGTCTCATAGGAATAAAATTAGAAGTTGGGCTCAAAATTAAGATCCTGCAGACACTTGGTAAGAACTTTTGCTGAAAAGGTTGTAACACTTTCAGAGATATTTGTTGCAATTTTTGCAAGTATACTATTAAACTGAGCTTGTCCACAACTATTGCCAGCACATCCATGGCTTTTTCACAGAGGAAAAATACTTAGGCTGCCATCAACATAGTGCCATTCAACAAACTGTCTTGCTTGAGCAGCGAAAACACTTTCTCCCTCCACTGCTGTCCACTTCCATCCATGAAATGTCACATCAATGACTTCTGTTACAATGGGGAAAAAAACAGAAAAACTTAAGGCTACAATCAACATAGAAGTGTCATTCAACAAACTGTCTTGCTTGAGCAGCAAAAACATTTTCTCCCTCCACAGCTGTCCACTTCAGGCTATATATTGCCAAAGATAATGAGACATGATTGCCAACAACCTTCACCTGTACATTGTAATCACCAATCGGCTGGTTGTGAAATTACAGGAATGGAGGTGGTTGTGTATTTCTCTGACTGGAGAGCAGTGAAACATTTGCTGAATGTCAGGCATTGCTGTATAAGACTCCAATCTAAAGTGGTTAAGAACCCCAAAGGTTTCCAAGCATGACTATTCTTGTACAGGGTCACCAAAATACTCTTCTACATTTCAAAGGTAAATGAAAAAAAGTAGACCACAGGGGTCCAGACCCTCCCGCCCAAAGGACCATTTCATAATATGCCAATATAGAACAAGCATAGCAAGTTTGAAAGCCCCAGCTTCAGAGCGCAGCAAGTAATTATCCAGAAACCTAATATACAGTTTTCCTCTGTGACCTAGAAAAGTAGGTCAAGGTCACTCACACACAAACTCAACCTAGCACTCATAGTAGTGATCAAGCAAACCAAGTCTGAAAGTCCCAGCTTCAGAGCGCGGCAAGTAAATGTCTGGAAACTAAAGTGTGACGGACGGACGGAACCTATATCTCTTGAGCCACTTTGTGGGTGGGAGCTAAAAATAATGTTTAAAGAAAATCAATTTATTTGCGCACATGAAACTTCATTTAATACTGTCGATGGTTCAGGCTGGGCTACCAACAGAGCCTAGCGCTGCCTCTCCCTCCTCACTACTGCCAGTACTACAGACTTTCGAAATGTGGGATGGCTTTTTTGGGTTCCAAATTTTAAAAGGCTGTAACACTGGCAGAAGGAAGAAGGGAGAGGCAGTGCTCGGGTCTGTTTGTAGCTCAACCCCAACAATCCTCAGTTGCCAACTTAGCATATTTGGGAGGACACTGTGCTTTTACTTTGGAAGAGTTTAGTGATTGGTGTGCAGAGGGCCTACAAGTTCAGGGTTAAAAAGAAAATCACCTGGTTGGCCTAGGAGTGCTCGTGTGCGTAAGAATAATATCAGTTCCGCGTGGAAGCATGCTTTAGCTGAGGGATTTTCTGGAAAACTACAGGGAAAATCTTACACATGGAACTCCACTTCTATCCATACAAAATACCGGTTGTGCAAGAACTCAGTGCATGCTTTGTCATGTGTGCAAATAATTATTTGATTATCTTCAATCATTCTATTTTTATTTATCTTTGAAATGTGGGATGATATTTTGGGTCATGCTGTAGATAACAACACAATTGGTTGTCCTCCAGTGACAGAGCTGGTTTTGCATGCCACAAACACAGACTGCTTCATTTCAGTTGTACTTGTAGTGCCACAGAATGTCTAAAATGTATAGGAATCAGTATGTATGCCAGATGTATAAAAAAATTCAGATCCAGCCAGTTCTTCTCACACAGGACACAATTTCACTTGTTTCTGTTAATACCCTTTTGGATAGACATGCTCTAAAATTCCAGATGTCTGTCAAATTAAAGGAAAATCCAGTACCTCTAGTCCTGGGGGGACTTTTATTTTGATAGTCTGAATTGGTTTCAGGGGGCACGGTGATGTCTTTCTCCTCTCAGAAAGAAGGTCCCAAGTTTGACCCCTGGGATCAGCTTACTTACTGTATGACGTTTGCATGTTCTCCCCATGCTTGCGTGTGTTTCCTCCATTTCCTCTGGTTTCCTCCAACCGTCCAAAAACATGCACATTAAGCTAACTGGCTGTTCCAGATTCTGAGTGTGAGTGTGAATGGAGTTGTGTGTGTGTGTGTTGGCCCTGCGATGGATTGGCTAGCTGCTCAGGGTAAGCCCCTCCTTCACCCAGAGTTGGGCGCTCCGGTTTCCTCCCTTAATCCAAAGACATGCACAGTAAGCTAATTGGCTGTTCCAAATTGCCTCTAGGTGTGGATGTGAGTGTGAATGGTTCTGTGTGAGTTGGCCTGTGATGGTGTACTCCACCTTCACCCAGTGTCGGCTGAGGTAGGCTCCAGCCCGTCCATAGTAGGATTCAGCAGTTCGGCAAATGAGTGAGTGGGTAAGTGTTTGTTGGTTGTTTAACATCACAAAAATCTATTTCACCCTATCTCTTTAATGGGTGAAATTTTAAAATATATCACTGTCAAATCCAATTTGAATATTCAGGATCATCAGACTAAGTTTCATCTGGATATGATCCAGATTTTGCAATTTCTTTTTACCATGAGAAAATATTTGGTTATAGCTTGGTGGAGGTTTGCACTCACCAGCTGCTCTTATTACAGTAAACCATTATGACTGAGTAATACTCTTGCAGTTGTGGACTATGAACAGCATGTTGAACTGCTTTGGAGAGATGAGCTGTAACGAGTTTAATTCTTCATTGT
The DNA here is from genome assembly GCA_039654325.1 of Tandanus tandanus. NCBI lineage: Eukaryota > Metazoa > Chordata > Actinopteri > Siluriformes > Plotosidae > Tandanus > Tandanus tandanus. The sequence goes on from JBCNYH010000026.1 coordinate 21,934,954, forward strand.
TGCGTCAAGTGGAAGTGGGTTTTGATGAGAAGCTGCATGCCATGTTGGACATCTTTGTCAGTGTGCCTGCTGAAATGGTGATGTGATGACCACTAGTGCGTAGTGTTTTCTGAGTCTCTGGCTATATATTTACCTTAATTTGGCTTCTCGGGATGCAGTCTCAGCATTACACTTTTCTTTAAGGGCCTTCCATGTATCTCAATCTGTGATTTTTCCATAGTTTCGTTTCCTTTTCACATTTTGCATATCCAGCTGCATTTAGCCTGGGCAAGTGCATGAGCAACAGCCACGCTACCTGAGCTGGATTCAGGAGCCACTTTATGACAAAAGTGTTAAAGGCAGAACTACATAGATGCTATTTCTTGTAAAACTGAGTACAGTTGCTTGCTTGTTTGTTCATTTGTTTTTCACTAACTGAAACTGCTCCATACATTCATGGATGGTGGCCATCCTTACACTCTCTATTAATGATTTAAAGGTCAGATATTCTACCTATTTTCAAACCTTTATCTATCCTTTTGGACTCCAGTGGAGCACCAAAGTATGAAACATAAGGCAAAAACTCTACAGTTCTTTAGGAAACTGGTTTGCCTGTTTGGCTTCCTCCGCCCATTTATGGTCTTTTCACTCTGCTCTGATTGGTCACCTTTCTGAAGTTGGCTTTGTGCTGACTTTATGGGGCAGCATAGTGGTGCAGTGGTAAGCACTGTCAGTGTACAGCAAGCAGGGTCTGGGCTTCAAGCTGGGCCAGTTGACAGAAGCCTTTCTGCGTAGAGTGTTCTCCTTGTGCCTGCATGGGTTTCATTTGGGTGCTCCAGTTTCCTCCCACAGTCCATAGACATGCAGGTTTGGTCAACAAATTTCCCCTCTATGTTGTTTTGATAATCATGACTGTGAAATAAATACATTTCATTCATTCATTCATTCATTCATTTTCTAAGCCGCTTAATCCTGTTTAGGGTCGCGGAGAGGCTGGCGCCCATCTCAGCCGTCTCTGGGCAAGGGCAGGGTACACCCTGGACAGCTCGCCAGGCCATCGCAGAGCCAACAATCACACAACCATTCGCACTCACACTCACACCTAGGGGCTATTTGGAACAGCCAATTAGCCTACTGTGCATGTTTTTGGACTGTGGGAGGAAACCGGAGTGCCCTGAGGAAACCCATGCAAGCACGGGGAGAACATGCAAACTCCACACAGAATGGCCTGAGCTGGGAATCGAGCCGTGATGCGGACGTGCTAACCACTACACCACCGTGCTGCCTAATACATTTCATGTTTTTTAATTAGCACGATAACATACACTAGGTTTTTGTCATATAATTTAATAAACATTTTACAAAAAAACCCCAGATGTTCTATTTTGCAGAAGCAATAGAAATAATTCAGTATTTCATAAACACGCTGTCTGCACTTAGTCTCTTTATTTGCTTGCAGAAATTCACTATATTTATTGTTGATTATCTGCTGCACTCCAGAATCTTTGTGAATGTGGAGATTTTAACTAGCCCAGTGTGGCATAAAAATCGTGACACCGGCAGCCCTGAGAGTAAATGGCAGTCTTGTCTGCTACTCATCTTCCGCTCAAGAAAGATGCATAAAGCATTCATGGTGCAGCGTGAAGGCGAGCAAATCAATGGAACATTGATTTATTTTATCTCACAAATGGCAAAAAAGTGAATTACTGGTAACACAAAAGGTTATTAGCTAGTTAATGTAATTAGTATTTCAATGGAAAAGCATTTTTGCCCCTTTTTTTAAATCAATAGGTGAGCATTTTCTCCCCAGGCCCTTCTTGCTGTGAGGCAGACATGCTAACGCCACCATGCTGCCCAGATCTGATAATTAAACCTATTTCTGGAGTGGAACCAACTTATTTCAAGATGTCCTGTCTGGTGAAATTATCTGTCCATGCAGGAAGACTCTTTCACTAGTATACTGTCAGGTTTTTTGCATTGCAGGGTGTATCCCGAAGCTTCCCCATGACCCTGACGAATAAATAGCTTGTTCAATGGATGGATGGATGGATAGTAATTATCCCTCGACTTAGTCGGATCAAAACAAATGAAAGTGTGTTCATTTTTAAGCAGTCATAATTATATATTATTGTACCATGTTAATGATGGGGCACTAAGCAATTCCACCACCGTTTTAAGTAAACATTTGATTTGGTTTGATTTGGGGTGGCACGGTGGCGTACTGGTTAGCACGTCCGCCTCACAGCAAGAAGGTCCTGGGTTTAAGTCCCGGGCTCGAGCATTTCTGTGTGGAGTTTGCATGTTCTTTCTGTGCTTGCATTGGTTTCCTCCGGGTACTCCGGTGTCCTCCTACAGTCCAAAGACATGCACACTGGGCTAACTGGCTGATCCAAATTGACCCTAGGTGTGCGTGTGAGAGTGAATGGTTGTGTGTGTGTTGGTTTTGCAATGGTCTGGCGAGCTGTGCATGGTGTACCCTGCCTGAGACAGGCTCCAGCCTCCCCTGCACTATTAGAATTAAGCAGTTTGGGCAAATGAGTGAGAGAATGATGAGTGGTTTGGATGGTGTGGTTTGTAAAGTGTATTCCTTCACTACATTTGACGCTGTAGGGTGCCATTAAAGAATAACCACACTCTATAGTGTAGGATAATATGGACACCATAATAAATAAGGAGGATGAAATACAGTTTGATCCTGTCCATGTATTTTTACAATATCGGCAAAACACTTTGCTGCCACCTAGAGACCATCTTGGATGAAATTCTAGTTTTAGATTAATTATTAAATAGTACAATAAACAGCTACTGGCATTTAAGGGGACGGGGGTAATGAAACACATAAAATCCATAAATCATTTTAGAAACAGTTCACTGCCTGTATGTTTGGAATGTGTAGAGATATTTAACACAATAATCCACAGGGAATGTTAATGTGTTTGCCTTTAACAACAGTGCCAAAAGTTTGCACTGATAATAAAATCACTATGAAGATAAATGATAACGATTAGGTTCATTTTTACATAGTTATATTTTTTCCTGCTCTTGATTGCATGCAACCTCTGAATGATTAATAGATGGTATACACATTCATAGTACTCAGCTCAATGTATTCAGATAATAATAATGAAATTGTGATTTGTTTTTACATTTAAAAAAACACTATAAAGCACAGTAAACTGTAATAAATGTCAATATTTGGTGTGATGACCCTTTGCTTTAAATAGTACTTTCGGGTACAATGTGTGAGCAGTTTTATATGGAAATGAGCTGTAAGTGTTACTGTGCATCTCTCAGAACCAACCGCAGTTCTTCTGGCGGATTTGACTCTCACACTCACTCCTTATGTATGCAGCAGAACCAAGCAGTCGGGCAGCAAGAAGGTCCTAGATTCGAGCCCTGTGCCCAGTGAGGGCATTTGTGTGTAGAGTTTACATTGTTCTCCCTGAGCATGTGTGGGTTTCCTCCTGCAGTCCAAAGACATGCACATTATGCTAATTGACTGTTTCAAATTGCCCCTAGTTGTTAATATGAATGCATGCCTCTCGACCTGTGACCGTGACAAATAAGCAGTGGATGGATAATGGATGGATGGATGGTTTATTCCTTGAAGAATACATAAGCGGATCAATCACTTCCCATTCCGCATTGGGCCACTTTCATGGTTTCTGTTGCAGTGTGTGTGTGTGTGTGTGTGTGTGTGTGTGTGTGTGTGTGTGTGTGTGTGTGTGTGTGTGTGTTTGTTTTGTTTTGTTTTTACCTCAGAGGGTTGAAAGTCTCTTACAAAACCTTTTCTCTAAAGGCAGGCAATTAGAATATACCTAGGGGCAATTAGGAAAAAGTCAGTTAGCCTAACGTGCATGCCATTGGACTGTAGGAATGTGAGTGTAGGGATAAGCACTTAATGCTACTACAGTCAAATGGAGGCTGGAGCCTATCGCAGCCGACTCTGGACGAAGGCAGGGTATACCATAAACAGCTTACCAGTTTATTACAGGGCCAACACACACAACCATTCACACTCACACCTAGGGGCAATTTGGAACAGCCATTACCCTAATGTGCATGATTTTAGGCTGTGGGAGAAAACCGGAGTACCTGGAGGAAACCTATGCAAGCATGGGGAGAGCGTGCAAACTTCATACAGAAACGCTTGAGCCGGGGACTCGAACCCAAGACCTTCTTGTGAGGCGGACATGCTAACCACTAAATCCAATGCATGGCAACACACACATACACACACACTCATATCCAGGGACAATTTGGAACAGCCTATCCTATTGCGCATGCCTTTATACTGTGGGAGAAAACCAGAGTACCTGTAGGAAACCCACACAAGCAAAAGAACATGCAAACTCAGAAACACCCTTGCCAGGCCTGGAACTCGAACCCAGGACAACACCTAAGCCACCGCGCCGGCCCGGGTTAGATTCATTCATTCATTTTCTGAACCACTTAATCCTAATTAGGGTCGCGGAGAGGCTGGCACCCATCTCAGCCGACTCTGGGCGGGGGCAGAGTACACCCTGGACAGCTCGGCAGGCCATCGCAGGGCAGAAACACGCTGACGGCTATGCAGCCTACTCTTG
>JBCNYH010000026.1:21939618-21950305 GCA_039654325.1 Tandanus tandanus
CCCGCTGATAGTGGGGCTTAAACCCCCGACCTTGGGATCAGTAATCCAGCACCCTACCACCAGGCCACCACTGCCCCGGGGTTAGATTCATATAACATCTAATAGTAATACTTATTGGAAGGTATGGTATGCACTATAAAAATGAAAGGTGAAATCAAAAACAATAACAAAACCAATCAAGCTGAGGTTGAGTCTGGAATGTCACAACATATCGAATTAACTCAATTATCTATGCTTAACCCAACTAAAATCATGTTGCACAAAGCATGGAGTGTAAATGTTAACAACACTACCACAAGCTAGTCCGATGAAGTAAGCATTCCCTTTAGCTTTTCATTTTAAATAGGTGAGATGATCTTCCATGGCTAGCTATTGGTTTAAACACATGTGGGGGCAATAGGTTTTTCCTAATGAGAAACAATGCTTTTAGTTTGCATGTCCTCCCCATGCTTGGTTTGGTTTCCTCTGGGTACTCTGGTTTCCTTCTACAGTCCAAAGACATGCACTTAAGTCTAAATCACTGTTTCAAATTGCCCCTAGGTTTGAGTGTGTGTGTGTGTGTGTGTGTGTGTGTGTGTGTGTGTGTGTGTGTTGTGTGTTGCCCTGCGATGGCCTGGCAAGCTGTCCAGGGTGTGCCCCGCCTTTGCTCAGTGTCGGCAAATAGTAGGATGAAGTGGTTCGCCAAATGAGTGGCTGAGTAAGTGAGAGAGAAAAGAGATAAGTGGGTTGTTGTTTTTTTTTTTTGTTTGTTTGTTTTTTTGATAGTGATATTAAGATACGGGTTAGATTTATGTTTAGGCATAGCATTAATTAACAGCGTTAATAATTGTTAGTTAATAATAGGTCTTGACAGGGATAGGAAGACAAATGAGTGCAACTTAATTTAAAAAGATAACAAAATACTAGCAGTGTGCTCCCAAGTGGCGCATCAACAAGGTGCACAACAATCAACCTGGAGATCGCGAGTTCGAATCCAGGTTGATGGCACAGCCATCTGTGACTGGGAGTCCATGGGAGCTAATTGGCCGAGCTCTCACCGGAGGGAGGGATGGCATACACAGCAATTACCAGCCAATCATGGACATCTGTGAGCTCATTCGTACAAGGGGTCGGATAGCGATTTGCCTCCGAGTGTGTTAGGCTGCCCCCAAATACGCATATGCGGTAGTTTGTAAAGAGGTGGGTGGCAGCACTGCATGTCACGGAAGGGGTGCATGCACGGAGGGGGTGCGACCTTCCTGTTTGGTGGTGGTCATGTGATAGGGAAGGCAATACTTGAAAGGTGGGAATTGGATACGACTAAAATTAGGGGAGAAAATGGGGAAAAATCAATAAAATACAAAAATATATACTAGCAGTTAATCATTGCCTAGAAGCCTTCCTGAATTTTAAATTGAGAACAAGACAGTTAGATATATTCTTAAATGATTGCCATACAGCATATATTATAATCATGTTCCCCAAGTTTGCATTTTCTCCCTTTTGCTTTTGCAGCCATTGGTACTATCAGTCTGTCACCATTCTGTTTAGACAGAATAAATTATCGTTTACATCCCAGAATAACCAGACAAAAAGCTGGTGGTACATCACACATCATCGATAAGAATAGTTCTTCTTTTGCAGCAACTTTCAGTGCAGTACATCAGTCTGTAAAGTGCAAGGAAAACACTCCTCCCTGTTCTTGCCCTTCTTAAAATGGAGTCATAGATAGCTATACAGACGTCTAGAAATATTTCAAAAGACTTGGTTCAATAAAAAGAGACTTTGAATAAATCAATGTAGACAGCAATATGATCTCCTGCTCTGCTCCCAGACATGAACCAGAAGAGTGCAACACTCTATTTGAGGGTATCGGGTGAAAATAGTGCAAAAGCTTTTTTAAATAACGAGAAACACATGTAAGTTTCTTCCAAAGGAAATATCTGAACAATTTTATATAGTTTTCAGGTCAAAAGCTTAGTGTTTGGTAACAATCTGCGAATCTTGATACTGTTTTCTGTCTATCAGAGAAAAGTTACACTAGGTAGTTAGGATACATTTGGTGAAATAATGACTATAAGATGGCGGCGCAGTGGTTAGCAAGTTTACCTCACAGCAAGAAGGTCCCAGGTTCGATTCCCAGGCTCGGGGCATTTCTGAATGGAGTTTGCATGCTCTCCCCGTGCTTGCGTGGGTTTCCTCTGGGTACTCCGGTTTCCTCCCACAGCCCAAAAACATGCACAGTAGGCTAAATGGCTGTTCCAAATCACCCCTAGGTGTGAGTGTAAATGGTTGTGTGTGTGTTGCCCTGGCGAGATGTTTAGGGTGTACTCCGCCTTCACCCATAGTTGGCTGAGATGGGTGCCAGCCCCCACGCGACCTTAATTAGGATGAAGCAGCTTTGAAAATGAATGAATGGCTATAAGATCATATAACATTATACGTATATATTCTGATCAGCCTTTAAAAACTTTAAAACTATTTAGAGCAGGGGTGTCAAACTCATTTTCACTGAGGGCTACATCCCAAAATTTCTAGGTCACCAAGGGCCGAATAATTATTGAACAGGCATGGCATTAAATCTGAATGACAAAATGATTTGTTTAGGTATTTGTTCTCTTTCCTTGTTTTTACTTTCCTTTAATGACAACACTTGACAGCGATTAGCTAGCTTGCAATCTTTCTTCAATCATGATTGTCTAGCTGTTTATTTGAAATAAGTTGCTGTCACCTAGTGGAAGGATGATGAATTACATTTCATGGTAATGGTTGATGTAATCAATGTACGATAATCATATTCTTTAAAAGCTCTCGCAGGCCACATAAAATGAGTTGGCAGGCTGGATTTGGCCCGCGGGCCTTGAGTTTAACACCTGTGACTTAGAGGTCAATGATTATCACATTACTGTGATATTTCATATCTGCCATGGGGTGAGGTACATTAGGCAGCTTCCTCAGGAAGCTTCAACAACCCGCCTACCCCGACCCCTGCTGACAAACTTTTACCTCTCCGCCATCGAGAGCCTCCTGACCTACTGCTGTGCAGTGTGGTTCAACAGCTGTACTGTAGAGGACAGGAAGGCCCTGCAGCGGGTGGTGAGTACAGCAGAGCGGGTAATTGGAACTACCGCCAGCGCCCCCCCCAGTGGCATTTAAACTGGCAGACTTCAGAGTTGAGAGCCAGTGGAATTATCAGAGACCCCACACACCCTGGACACTGGACCCCTTTTCATCCCTCTCCCCTCCGGAAAAAGGTACAGGGCACTAAAAACAAAAACTAACAGACTCAAGAACAGTTTTTACCCACAAGCTGTTAAAGGTGCAACCCCACCACCACCACCGTCATATACACTGACTAAATAACCATCATTCAGACCATCTTCCTGGACAGTGCAATATTACTCTTTAAGTGCAATAATCATGTTTAGAGCAGGTCTCGAACATCATATAACATTTTAGCATCATGCACTTTATGATTAAAAAGCTCTACCTCTCACCCTGTGTATACCATGCACCTTTGACATATTATGCCCCCTTCTGTGTATGTGTGTATATGTGTGAATATGTGGATAGATGTATATGTGTTTGCATATAAGGATATATGTATATGTGTCTGTATGTGTACATATATGTATGTATATGTGTATATATGTGTATGTAGGTAGGTATATGCACATATATAGCTTAGTGTAGTTACCTTAGTTGTCTTTTGTGCACTTTTTTGTAATTGCTGCTAAACAGAGAGCTGCTAAACTGATTTTCATTGTTCATGCAACAGTTGACATTAAAGATCTCTTTTACCTTTACCTTAACGTGAACAGTCAGTTCTTGAAGTTGAGGTGTTGAAAGCAGAAAAAAATAGGCATGTATAAGATCTGAGTGACTTTGACAAGGGCCAAATTATCATAACTCCACAGGTCTTGTGGGGTGCTCCCAGAATGCAATGGAGAGTACCTACCAAAAGTGCTACAAGTTAAAACAAATGGTGAAATAGGAAGAGATTCACGGTCACCAAGAGACACACATAGAGAGTGAAGGCTAGCCTTTGTGGTCCCGCAGAAAATGTTAATGCTGGCAATTATAGGTAGGGACTCAAACCCAGGATCTTCTTGCTGTGAGGTGGACATGCTCACCACTACGCCACCGTGCCACCCTATAGAAGACATCAACTTTTGGATGAATTTCCAAGCTGCTCAGACACTTGTATGTTTAGTTTTATAGATCCAGTCTACAGTGCAGACTAAAAAAATAAATAAATAAATAAAAAGATTTAGGTATAAAATAACTTAATTATGTTTTGGGTTTATTTTATAGACCGTTGTGCAGCTGGAAGCCTCTGAATGACCCCAGCTGTGGAACATCACACAGATATTAAAGAAACATAACTCGCAAGAAAGCAGCAATATGAGTTCTAGCAATAACCCTTGTGCTGCCAACTGTTGAAGGGTTATTGCTGCATAAACTCCTTGGTGCGTACAGAGTGCCTGATCATGTTCTTCATGATTTGCTTAAAAGGCTTGTGCAGGTGTGTGGAAAAGGACAAAAGGCAAAATCTCATAACCTTTGTAATTGGATTGGACAATTTATCATTTTGGCAGTTCCGTTCTGAAACAGAGAGGCTTGGCATCCACCTGCATGTTGTCTCTCTTCCTACCACCTTATTTACGCTAGAGGTAGAGTGTTCTTCTTGAAAATGGAAGGTTGATGATCACAGTTAGAATTTTCAGATGGCCAGCACACACCCAATCATTCACACTCCCACCATGCCAAGGGGCAATTTGGAACAGCCAATTAGCCTAAGAGACTTTGTGAGACATGGACACTTCTCGCCGACACTGAGAGAAGAATTGAACTCAAATTTCTGAGAAAACTGCACCGTATCACCTACTTGGAGCGTAAGACCAATGACTTTGTACGGAGTAAGGTCGAAAGTGTTGTGGGCCCACAGGGACCTCTCCTCACCACTGTCAAGCGACACAAGATGGGTTGTTTGGCCATATTGCTCGGTATGACAGCCTCATCATGCAGGGCACGGTCGAAGGTGGACGCAGGCGGGTACAGCAACGCAAGACCTAATTTGTCAACCTAATAGAATGAAAGAATGGATGGACATCACCATGCCAGAGCAACTGACAGACCTCCAAAATTGAGGATCAGATGACAGACAGACAGACAGACAGAGAGATGACAGTCTAATGTGCATGTCTTTAGACTATGGGAGGAAACCAAAGTAACCTAAAGGAAACCCATGCGTGGACCGCCAAACACAGGACCTTCTTGCTATGAATGTTGCTAACCAATCACTAACCACTACACCACCATGCCACCCAAAACAAAAACAACAAAAATTAATAGAACAGGAATGGAAACAAAAGTATGAGTCCAAGTTTAAATGTGACCACATCTTTTTTTCCCCCAAGCTATGGCCTATATTTCAATGATGGGAAGGAAACAAAGTGTTTAAGAGACATGGGTGGAGGCAGAGAAGGTTGAAAAGGAGTGTCCAAAGGTTTGTGTGTGTGTGTTCTCTTTATAAATTGAGGAGATGCCTGTGCCCCCTTATGATTTAACAAAGGTACTGTGGGCTGTTAATCTTCATCATTTTTATCTAAGGTTCTAAATCTCACTGTGTCTATGGCATTATGGGAAGGCAGAAGGTTTTCTTGGATAAAATGATGCGAATATTCCACATTCGAAACCTGCTGATGCGTCAAGCTCTAGCAGAATGCCTGGGCACCCTCATCCTAGTGGTGAGAATGAACCATGCTTTTATCTTACACATCTGTAAACCGCTTTTATTTGTGTCGTTAATGATAATTTCGCAGGAAATCATTTCAAAATCCAGCACACACTCGGTTTTGTCCTTTGTTCTTTATTTCCAGTATGTAGCCCTTTGATTGTTTTTTATTTGTTTGTTTTTCTTCTGCAAAAGTGTATATAAATGTGGAAGGATTTGGCCTAGATAAAAACTTGAATGTGACACCCAATTAAGAAAAATATCCTTAAGAGTCTTTAAGACCTCAAATATAAAAGCATACGAAATGCCCAGAAGAAATAGAAAACTGCTGCAATTAAATGCAATGAGATAATGATTAAAATATAATAAGACAGCTCCCACAGGGATACAGACCCATTTATTTAATTCATTATATTTCAAAGTCGACACATGTCTTTCTATTCCAACTCCCATACGGTTAACTGTAGTAACTTTATACCAACTAATATTTAAAACTGACTTATTTAATATAATCTTCTGTGTGATATTTCGTTTCATGCTTTCAGTCAAAATAACTACACGTATTATTTAAGCTTATTTGAGAGAGTTCGAGAAATATGATATTAGTTTATGCTAATATGTGGTGTAATGATCATTCTTGCTCATCTACTCAATAACAGGCTCTAAACTGAAAGTGAAACATTAATAATGCATAATAATATTTTTTAAAGATTCAATAATGTGTTATCCAATTTGGTTAGAAGGAAAAGTAGATCCAATCACAGTATCAATTTTTTCTTCTCTCCAGACCATCAAGTATGCAACAAACTATTGACAATCGGTTTTGTAAGAGTGTGGTGCAAAATACATATAGGAGTGTTCCAGCATGAGGGAAAGAATTGAATATTGATCAATATTGCAATCATTGTAGCAATCCATTACACTCCTCAATATGTTTTTGCATTTTGCACGTCTCAACATTTCACCTTCCTTAACACGGAGCCTACAGATAAAGGTGGTGTAATTTATGTAAAAATTTACATTTTGTAGTCATTTTCATAATTTAAATAAATAAACAAGCAAAAACAACAACTCAGTCCTACCAATCCACATGATTAATATCAGATGGTCCTGATTAGGGGCTATTAATAACAACCGCCTGCAGGTGGAACTTGTCTTATTTAAACCGGAACTCTTACATTTGCTGTTTTTTATTTTATTTTTTTTGTTTGTTTGTTTGTTTGTTTGTTTGTTTGATTTTCAAGCTGTTGAAGTGTGTGCTGTCATTATGCCAAGATCCAAAGAGCTCCTTGAGGTTTTTAGGGGGGGGGAGATGTGAATGCTTATGGGACTTGCAAGCTGTTTAAAAAGATCTAAATAAATCATTCCACTCTAAAGGAAAAGCGTCTACAAGTGACATTGATTTTTAAAAGCAACTGTAATGCTAAGGGCAGACTATCTGAGGTGAAAAGAATTCATAAGACTCCAAATTATCATCATATGATCCATGTAACTCTTGCAACAGTTGGTGTGAAAGTGCATATGTCTACAAAAAAAAATAAAAAATAAATACTGGAAAGATTTAAGTTGTATGTCTAAAAAGAATATTAGCCAATGACTAGGTCTTTTGGAATAATGAACTCTGGAAAGATGAATCAAAGTTCGAGCTGCTTGGCCGCAGTCACAGTACACAGTGACTGTGCACAGGAGAAGAAGCTCATACCATCTGTGAGCATGGTGGTTGGAATTGTTATGGTTTGGGATTATTTCACTGCCTCAGGGAATGGGCAGCTTTCCAGTCATTGATTCAACTATGAATTCTAAATTATATCAAAAAGTGCTTGAAGGCAAAATGAGGCCATCTGTCTGAAATTTGAAGATAAACCATTGGAATTTTCAATAGGATAATAATCCTAAGCATACTAGCAAATCTGCCAAGGAATGGCTCAAAAAGCACAAACTGAGGTATTGCATGGCCTCATCAAAGCCTTAATCTGAATCCCATTTGAAAACGATGGTACATGCAAGAAAACCCTCAAACATCTTTTAACTCTAAGTAAGAGGTCAAAGAATTTAGCGAACCCATTTCAGAGACTGGCAGACAATTATGCAAAGTGTTATTTTTGCGAAAGAAGGCAATACTAGCTTCAGACTGGACTTTAAATTCAGACATGGGTTATGTGATAAAAATTTAAGTGGTTCTTAATTTAGTTCAGGTTGTGACTGGGACAGAATACCTACAAATCCTTTAGAATTTTTTTATTACTTAACTTGGCTTAGGTTTGGAGCCTTTTAAGGGATAGAACAGGTACTGTATGCAGTCACTCACACACACACACTACCACTTTCCAACATGTGTTTTTTTTCTTTTATTTTATAAATTAACTTCACATTCATCCAGACAAATAGAGGTCCACTAAGCCAAATGTCGTCTTGCCATTTCCTGTACCGTAATGCTGGAATATTCTCCATATTATAATTCTGGGGGAAACCAACCCCCACCACCCCCTGTTTTCATGGTGTTTTTTTATATGAGGATTCAAAATAGTGAATGTGAATAAGTAACTTGATACCTTACAAATAAATCTCAGCTACATGTGATTTTGGTAATACATCAGCTTAAAATACATGTAAATACATGACTTTTCAATCCAAATGCTTCTCATTTATCTTTAATAAGCACTTCATCCTAGTCAGGGTCATGGTGGGTTCAGACCCTATTCAGGGAAAAGAATAACTGTTTATTAATGTCTAGGATGTGGGGGGAAACACCTTGGATGGGGGTGCACTCAATAACAGATGTACCACGTATACACACATACATACAAACACAGAGAGAGAGAGAGAGAGAGAGAGAGATGTGGAAGTCCATGATGACAGACAGAATGTACAAAACTCTATACAAACTGTAACCCGAGCTCAGAATTGAATCCTGGAGCTGTACAATGTCAATTCAATGCTTTTTTTTTTTTTTTTTTGGTATAACGGTTATGTTAAAGCACTAAAACAAAAGAACAATATTGAGAAATGTGATATAAAAAAATAAAAATATGAAAAGCAAGCTTACGGTATGATTCACTTTTTGTCCATTATTTTGATTTATATGTCCATCTTACAAAGAACTTCCATAACCAGATGATGTCATACTTGCACTGTCATTACATGAATGGGTCTTAATGTCATTTTGAAAAATTTTGAAGCAAACTTGTACCAGAATTCAATAAAAAAAATTTCATATCATTTTAAGTATGCAGATATGATGAAATTTTTGATTTTGATATCCTGTATTATTCCCACAACCATCCAAAGTGTGCACACACACACACACACACACACACACACACACACACACACACACACATAAACAGTGAGCGCGCACACACTCGGAGCAGTGGGCTGCCACCCAGTGGGCTGGGGGTTAAGTACCTTGCTGAAGGTGCAGGAAGGGAAGGTGCAGTTCACTACCCCCACCACCACACATTTTTCCTGCTGGTTCGGGAATTGAACCAACATTTAGGTCCCAAACCCGCTTCTCTAACCATTAGGCCACGGCTGTCCCAGTTTCTTCAAATCAAAACATTTCATTTAAACATCCATAATCAAACTGAATCAAAAAGTATATTCAATTTATTTTTGTATTTAAGATACTCACTTATTTACCAAATCCTATTAGGGTTGAGGGGAGGCTGGAGCCTATCTCAGCTGACACTGGGTGAAGGCGGGGTACACCCCGAACAGCTCGCCAGAGCATTGCAGGGCCGAACACACACACTCACACCTAGGGGCAATTTGGAACAACCAATTAGCCTAATGTGCATGTCTTTGGACTGTGGGAGGCAACCGGAGCACCAGGAGGAAACCAAGCATGGGGAGAACATGCAAACTCCACCCAGAAATGTCCTCACCATGTCTGGGACTCAAACCCAGGACCTTCTTGCTAGGTGGTGGACGTGCTGACCACTACGCTACTGTGCCACCAAAGTAAATTTACTTACTGTTATCAGTTACTGATACCCTCAATATTCTGGAAAAGATCAAGAGATTTAAATTTTAATGAAGACACAAAAAAAACCTTTCAATTAAAAAACAAATCCATGATGACTTGAAAGATATAAATGCAGAACGCTGATAGAATAGAATGTAGACTGCTAATCAAGTCACTGATACATCCGCTGTGAATTTGTGGGTTTTTCTCCCCTCAATCCAGATGTTTGGGTGTGGTGCTGTTGCCCAGTTAGTCCTGAGTGGAGGATCGCATGGAATGTTCCTGACAGTGAATTTGGCCTTTGGTTTCGCTGCCACGCTTGGGATTTTGGTGTGCGGCCAAGTTTCAGGTGAGATAAAAGCTGGTTGGTGGATTGGCTTTTCTAACTGTTCCAGTTGTGAATGAATGTGTGATTGTGTGCATGGTCTCATGTAACACTGGTTAGATTTTTGGACTGCATTTCCCATCAGCCCTTGCACATCATATGCTCCTGATCATGAGCACATGTTTCCATTGTCTTTGATTATGCACCGTATTTTTTTAACTTGCACATGTACTTGTACATGACTATCTTCATGTACCTGACGTGTACCTGTGGTAAACTCCCATCCTGTCGAGGGTCTACTACTTTATTATTGTATTTAATCAACTTTAAAGAAATTAATCACAAAGACATTTTTATTCATAATTTTTAACCCATATTTTCAAAGGCTGCCAATAATTCTGAAAACAAATTAAATAATACCAAATAAAAATTACTTGTGTGTGTGTGTGTGTGTATATCTGCAGCAGTGTGTGCTGTGTGTGTGTGTGTGTGTACCTGCAGCAGTGTGCTGTGTGTGTGTGTACCTGCAGCAGTGTGTGCTGTGTGTGTGCTGTGTGTGTGTGTGTACCTGCAGCAGTGTGTGTGTGTGTGTACCTGCAGCAGTGTGTGCTGTGTGTGTGTGTGTGTACCTGCAGCCGTGTGTGATGTGTGTGTGTGTGTGTACCTGCAGCAGTGTGTGTGT
>JBCNYH010000026.1:21951499-21965846 GCA_039654325.1 Tandanus tandanus
GTATATGTATGTATATGTGTATGTGTGTGTGTGATTACTCACTCACTCATTTGGCGAACCGCTTAATCCTACTTGGGTCACGGGGAGGCTGATGCCCATCTCAGCCAACACTGGGCAAAGGCGCGGTACACCCTGAACAGCTTGCCAGACCATTGCATGGCCAACACACACAACCATTCACACACACTCACACCTAGGGGCAATTTGGAACCACTAGTTAGCCTTATGTGCATGCCTTTGGACTGTAGGAGGAAACTGGAGTACCAGGAGGAAACCAATACAAGCACTGGTAGAACATGCCAACCCCACACAGAAACACCCGAGCCCGGGACTCAAACCCAGGACCCTCTTGCCGTGAGGTGGATTTGCTAACCACTATGCCACCATGCCGCCCTAAAGTCCGATTAGTCTAATAATAAGAGTTTACATCACATCCTGTTTTGATACTTGAAATGCATTTTGCATGTTTTTTTTTTATTGTATGCATGTGTGTGTGGTTTTTTTTGTGTGTGTGTGTGTGTGTGTTTTTTTTTTTACCTATTTGTGTGTTGGTTGCTGCTTATTTTGATAAAGGGTGCCAACAATTTTGCTAGTTGATTTGTAAGGGTAATTGTAATTGCCATTTTTGAAGTTCTGTAGTCTTTACAACATTCTACCTCATTCAAGAATAAATAAATAATTAAGTAAAGATATGTCCTATATCTTCTACAGGTGGCCACCTCAACCCAGCTGTGACCTTTGCCCTTTGCATCCTGGGTAGGGAACCCTGGAGGAAGTTTCCTGTGTACTTCATATTTCAGACTATAGGTGCCTTCCTTGGATCTGGGATCATATTTGGCATGTATTATGGTGAGTAAGAATGTCAGTGTATGGCTACCTAGAGGAGATGAATTTAAAGATGAAAGTTGATTAGCGTCCTCAAAGTACTGGGGCATCAATTTTGGCTCATAAAAACTATATAGTTGTTTAATGAACAGCTTTTTTCATCTTGACTCTCACTCTACATGGAAGGTCAGGTTTATAGCTTTTAATGGCTCTTGTATACATAGTCTAGTGACTTTCCTCCTACCACAGTTCATTTTGTGCAATTGCAGATGCACTTTGGGAGTATCAGAAGGGCAGTCTGATTGTGGTAGGGGAAAATGCTACAGCTGGAATATTTGCCACATATCCATCCAAACATCTCAGCATGCTCAATGGCTTCTTCGACCAAGTAAGACCCACACATTTTCCAGAAATCTCAACCTAAATTGCACTATTTCACAAAAATAATAGCTAACAATAATTTCAAAAATTGACTAGACTATTCTGATTGTGAGAATATAAGCCTTGTGCTGAGAAAATGAGAATATATAAAATAAGTAAACGATAATAGTGGTGTCAAGAAGTCCCTTCTTGCCTTTTGAAAAAAAAAGTTCTGTTGTTTTTGTCCAGGTGATTGGAACAGCAGCTCTGATTGTGTGTATACTTGCCATCATGGATCCATACAACAACCCAATACCACGTGGACTAGAAGCCTTCACTGTGGGTTTTGTGATTTTGGTTATTGGTCTTTCTATGGGATTTAACTCTGGCTATGCCGTGAACCCCGCTAGAGACCTCGGACCTCGCATGTTTACCTCACTTGCAGGCTGGAGCAGTGATGTTTTCACGTCAGTACTTAACTATATAAAGCACATATTTAAATTTTTATGTTTTTTTATATAAATAGTGCCTCATAGATGTATGTAATAGTAAAATTTAATCTAATTTTCTCAGTGTGATGTCTTGGATTTTGTACTAATATACAGTGTTGGGTGAATACAAAAGTTAGGAAGGCAGGAAATTAAAAATGTATATTTCAATATATATTCATGCTTCCTTATTTTCGTAATTAAAGTTTTCCTGGGTATTAAACCAAACACTACACACTGTGTTTATATAAGGTTTTATGTGGGCAGCATGGTAGCATAGTGCTTAGCATGTCCGCCTCATAGAATAAAGGTCTTAGGTTCAAGTCCCGGGCTCAGAAGGTTCGGTGTGGAGTTTGCATGTCCTCCCCGTGCTAACATGGGTTTCCTCTGGTTTCCTCCTACAGTCCAAAGACATGCACACTAAGCTAACTAGCTGTTCCAAATTGCCCCTAGGAGTGAGTGTGAGTGTGAATGGTAGTGTGTTGGCCCTGCGATGGTCTGGTGAGCTGTTCATGCTGTACACTGCCTGTGTCCAGTGTTGGCTGAGATAGGCTCTAGCCTCCCCGTGACCCTTGTAGGATTAAGTGGCTTGGCAAATGAGTTAGTGGGGTTTTATGTACTATATAAAAATGTAGTGCATGATTTATGCTTCTAGCTCTTACTCATTGCTTGGCTTTTAAGCATTCAAGCCACTCTATAATTACTGCTCATTTTTTCCCTCTGACTCATTCCGTTCACACAGAGGACATATTGATTAAAAATACTCTCACAATCATGCTGAAACAAACCATACATTTCTCTCCCTATAGCCTGTTGCGCTACGTTAACCAACTGCAAATATACTAATTGCATCTACTTTCTCATTTCTCTCGTGCTGTAGGGCGAATGATTACTGGTTCTTTGTTCCAGTCTTTGCACCATTTATCGGTGCCATGGTGGGTGTTTCGGTGTACCAGCTGATGGTGGGTGGCCATTTGGAGAAAGACGCCCAAGATCGAGAAAAGGAGGAGGCCCGCGAAGAGAAAGAAAGGCTGAAGTCATGCCGAGTGTCTGGGTAAAATTTAACTGTGTAAAATCTATCATCTTTTATGGTAAAGTCTCAGTTTTTCTGACAGTCTAATTCCCAGACACTAAGGGCTTCGTGTTCCCTTTGACATTAAGCTCTCTCATTCCCTCTACTCCCAGACAGTCAAACTCTCATGTTTTCTTTGGCATATGATATTTGATTGCCTTTGTACAGTCATCTGATTGTCATATCCTACCTAAATCCCTGAATGAGGATCTCTTACTGTGTTTAATGTATAAGTAGACAAGTCTAGACATGGCTAAATCCTGCACTAAACCCACAGACCACAAAAATTTCAGACATATTAGTCTGGTTCAAGACCAACTGTGTCTTGAGTACCACTAAGAGAAATCCAAACACATTTCAAATATACGCATTGTTCCGTTTTACCTAACGTATTCTTAAAATAAATTTCTTATGTCTCCTGATTTTGTATGTTTTTAGCTATGCTATGCTAAGTGTGACGACGTTCTTTAACTGTATAAAGAGCATCACGAAGGAAGAATTCAAACTAGTGTTGCAATATTTTATATATATAAAATAATATAAATTAAACTATAATATATTAAAGTATAATATTTTAATTATTAAAATTATTAAACTATAAATTATATATTAAGTGTAATGTTTCAATATATATATTTTTTGTTTTGGTTTTTTTGTTTGTTTTTTTACAGCATTGTTTTTTTTTTTTTTACTCCTATGAAAACTGTATTTCTTATACTTTTCTGATGCAAATAAATAAATACATTTCTGCTGTAACAATGCCAATTTTCCAATGGTGGAACAAATAAAGGATTATTTCACTCATCATCTCACTCCTTTGCTGAACCGCTTAATCCTATTAGGGTCGTGGGAAGGCTAGAGCCTATCTCAGCCAACACTGGGCGAAGATAGGGTACACACTGAGCAGCTCACCAGACCATCACAGGGCAACACCCACACAACCATTCACACTCACACCTAGGGGCAACTTGGAGCAGCCTTAATATGCTTAATTTGCTTAATACGCATGTCTTTGGATTGTGGGAGGAAACCGGAGTACCCAGAGGAAACCCACACAAGCACATGGAAAACATGCAAACGCCACACAAACACCGGAGCCCGGGAATCGAACCCAGGACCTTCTTGCTGTGAACATGCCAACCACTACGTCACCCAGGATTATTTTATCTTATCTTAAATATAATAATGAAAATAGTGAAATGGATGATGAAAGTCATGGATATTTTTTGTGGTCTGTATACAGTATAAGTATTTTATTCATCTTTTCATTTTTATTTGCGTTATTGTGTATCCTATCATAAGGAATTAGAAACTATTTCCATTGTTGTATTATTATCCATTCACATATTATAGTAGCATGCTTGTTTTTTCTTCGATACTGTACATGTATCTACAAAGGTAATACTGAAACATTACAGTTATTTGTTTAATATTTGTTTTTTAGAAATGTCCTTTTGTTCATAATAATTTCAAATGCAAAGCTGAAATTTTTTTTTTTTAAATTAGCAATTTTATTGTCTAAAAAGGTCTTCAAATAATTCTTTATCACCTGAGTGTGTGTTCGTGCATTTAGATCATTTCACAGTTAATTCAACAAAAATGTGTCGTCAAATACACCAAGGCCGACTTTAACTTTCATATCTCTGACAAAACATTCCCATTGAGCCTTGACGTACTCATAACATGCACCGTTTGAGTCTTTTTCAGCCTCATCAAGCATAAAGTGGACAAGTCGAAGGCCATTTCTGACAATAACGCCATAAATAAAACCTGCTTAGGTGAAGACTTATGATAAGATAGCGCTATGGGCAGCAAAAACAGTTTTGCTCTGTGATGGATTTTACATCACACCTTTGAAGAGATTTCTGACATTGGTTGGCTATTGATATTGTATCTTGGGAAAGATTTGTTCTTGCAATATGCTCTTGTATGTGTGTGAGAGAGAGAGTGTGCCTTGTGGTTGGTGAGATGTGATTTTCAGATACACTGTGTATATCAGGGTGTAATAAGGCTCTAATGTGTGCCAGAAATTTTTTTTTACACCATCAGACTGGACCCACTCATTCATTTGCTGAACTGCATAATCCTTCTACGGACAGGCTGAAGCCTATCTTAGTCAACACTGGGTGAAGGTGGGGTACACCCTGAACAGCTCGCCAGACCATTGCAGGCCAACCATTCATAATCACATCCATACCTAGGAGCAATCTGGAACAACCATTTAGCCTACGGTGCATAGCTTTGGACTGTGGGAGGAAACCAGAGTGCCCAGAGGAAACCCACACAAGCACGAAGAGCACATGCAAACGCCACACAGAAACTCCCACGCACGGGACTCAAACCCTGGACCTTCTTGCTGTGAGGCGGACGTGCTATCTGCTACGGCACCCAGGATTATTTTATCTTATCTTAAATATAACGATGAAAATTATTATATATGTGCTAACCACTACGCCACTGTGCCGCCCTGGACTCATGATGCTTGGGCTGAATTCAGATCTTTCTCTTTGTCTCATTTTAAAGGAACCTCCAACTTTTCTCCTTTGTTAATTAGCATCATATCATGTGATGACCTTGATGTGACACTGAGCTTTGACCTTGACTTTCCAAAACCAGGTGAATAAAACCTGGATGAGATAAAAAATTTACAAAATCTGTTAAGGTTATACAGCTAATACAAGTACAAGTAACAGCACAAAATGAAGCAGCGTTCCTCCATGGTTGCAGTGCACATGTAACAAAGTGGTTCGATTATGCCGAAGAAACAAAAATTCCTAGTTTCTCATCAAACCTAAATGTGGCATGCATTTGTTGTTGTTTTTGTTTTTTGGGGGGTTGGTTGTGTTTTTTTTTGAATGGAGAAATGAGGTGACTGTCAAAGCCTTTTAAAGCTAAATGTACGTAAAGTGACTGAAGCTATACAATACACCCTAGATGACCAGTCTGTTACATGTACATTAAACATGTATTAAACTCTGAACATCTGTCTATAGAACAGCAGCCTTGCAGTTCCAAAAATATAACTTTTCAAACAGAACTAAACTAATCTCACAATCACAGCATCTAACACAGAATCACATGTCTGAGGCGTTTTCCAAGGTTTTGAGTGTTGTTTTGCGGGGGGGGGGGGGGGTTGTGTCGGTAGATGCGGCCCCAATTTCCAGATGCGGGTGCTGATGAGAAACTGGCGAAATTTTTTTATCCAGCTTAAAATCACATATTTTAGACTTTAACCTCAAAAATACATAACTGATTGAACTGATACTAACTCAGCATCATTTGTTTTTTACAATGGAAGGTTAGTGTTGCTGTTGATTTTTGAGACAATGCAAATGATCTGAATGTAATTTGCAGCTAAGATGTTGAATTTTCACAAATATATGTCAAGAAGGGTTTTTAATAGCCCATGTAGACCACCAAGCTTAAACACAGCAAAACAACGCAAACACAAAGAGGGCATACATACTCCACACAGAAACACCCTTGCCGGTCGCATGTACTCGAACCCAGGACCTTCTTACGTATAGCATTATCTTTCACGAATACTTCATGTATCATCCGATGTGCTCTGCATAGAATTTTTTTTATTTTTTTTTGCAAATTTCCCTTTAAAGGTGTGAATAGTGTCAAATTTACGACATATTTAAATAGCTTCACCTCCAGCTCTGAACCTAACTCCCACTGCATCATTTTTGGAAAAAAGCTAAAAATGGGCAAGGGTTTGAGAGTGTAGGGGAAGGGGCAACTGGGGAAAGGTGTCAGCAAGTCTCGATCAGCATGTATTTTAAACTGAGTACAGTTTCACATACTCCCATTCAGATAGGCTTCTTGCCTCTAATTATAATGTGCTAACATTGTTTAAATAAAAATTTCACAGTGTAGAGAGGTACCAAATGGCCGATTCTAAGTCAGCAGGGTTCTTGCAAGGTTCAGGGTGAATTTAACCAGTAGAGGGGATTTTGTGCTGTTTTCAGCCCATAAAATAGTACATTTTGTCAGTATTAACACCAGCATTGATGCAGTTCATCAAAGTATAGTCATATCATTTAGTTTGCAGCTCAGACAACACATTCAAATGTGCAGTACCTCCTTACTATTGGCCTAAAAAAAAAAAACACTTGTGTACATATGTTTTTCAACATATTTGGAGCACAAAACAGGGTGACTTATTGATCACTGTGACATAATGTGGATTCATGTGGAAAAAAGTGCCGGATGCACTGAAGTTTCCTTACAAGCTAATATTGTGCATGAAAATCCACTTAAAGTCCTCACCCTGCATACGTAACTAAAATCTGAATAGTTACCAATATTTAGTTACATGGTTACCCAAAAGAAACACACCCACATTTCAAAGGTAAATGAAAAGGATTTTCATTTAATATGCATCATGTTTTAAAGATCACATCCTTCAAATGGTGGCCGTCATTTTCTTTACATGCTTGGAGGCCATTTCTGAAGACTGCCATGGTTCGATGAATCATGTCAGGTGGAACCCCAGGAAGTGTCACTGCAAACCAAAGAGAGCACATCCCATAAAACTCAATAAGTCTGCAAAGGACAATCTACTCTGTCTACCTGTGGAAACTTCAGAGTTTGAGTGTTTGTGCACGGCTGAATGTCACAGTCAGACTTATGCCTGGAATGTATGCCTCAAGTGTGTGGATTTGAGAGCCAAAGGTGCTATTCAAGGAAATACTTGGGCCCCAGTATCCCCTCGTTCACCCCTGTGCTTATTCGCACCCTGTCTGGAAGAAATTTTCAGTCCCATACTCCATGCTGGGAGATGAATAAAATGGTGGATTCCTCCACTCTGGAGTCAGCATTAAAGACCGAGCTGGGCGGATTTGATTTGAGGAATATGTTGTATTTAATCTAAATGCATCCTTGTCTGGAACTGGGAAGGAGCTGTGGTGACCTTCTTCAGGCTGAGCTCATGCTCGATCAGCACTTTTTGAACCCGACACACAGTAGAGCATTGTGTCCCGCTGTACAAACAACACAGACGTGCCAGATGATTGCCAGCTCAAGCCAAACTTACAAATGCAACAGTGTGCAGAGAAGTGACCTCACAAGATATACAGCCCTGAGGCACAGTATGGAAGAGTGTTTTGGCGTGTGTGTAAAGGTAGATATGTCTCCAGAGTGTTTGATCCATTACAGTTGAGCATGCTCTAACAGCTGGGGTAGCTACAGAACCGGTCTGACTGCGTGGGGTAACTGGGCAAGTCATAGATCACTTAGCAAGAAGACAGCTTTAACCCCTATCTCTCAGACAGTGAAAGGTAATTGTTCTGCAGTGTAACTGACCAGTGAGCTGTCTTTTTCTGAAACATGAATCATTTTCACCCTTTGAGCTGAGGTGGAACTGCACAAGCAGGTCTGGCTATTCCATCCAAGGAGAGCTCAGGAAACTCTTCCAACTTGCCCAGCCCCCACCACCCTCCCAGATGTCAGACACAGGTCGAGACCTGACCAAGAGAAAATAAGGAACTTAACGCTCTCTCTCTCTCTCTCATAAATTCTGGATGCCTGTGACTGGAGTCCCATTCAAAAAAAACATGCTTCACACTATTACCAATTCAGGATGCTCTCAATGTCAGAAAGATCTCTAGAATCCCAAATTTTATAGACCTTAGCTTACTTAAATGCCTTCAAGTAATTGTTTTCATTCTTAGATTGCTGATTTTTGCTTATACTAAGAACTGACTCAGCTGCTGATGTAATCAACTTCAGCATATTTTCAAAGCTAATAAGAGTCCAAATGCTAAAAAAAGTTAGCCTCTTCAGTTGTATCTCTTTACTCTCATTTATTGCATTCCAAACCCAAAGGTTTATTATCCAGGATTAAGAGCAGAAAGTATCCAAATTTGCCTACAGGTGAAGAAGAATCCAGCCGTAGCTAATAGCTGAGCAGTTTGCATTAAATATACCAAGTCTAGCAGCTTTAGGAAAACCTTCAAGCAAGATGCCAGATTTAATTTTAATCCAATACCCTTTTTGTTAAATTTGGCAATGGTCCTTTTTTGTGCAAAAAAAAAAATCTGGTGTTCTTATGCAGTCCTGGTTCGGTAGATGGGAAACAAAAATTGCAAGCCACACAACACTATTCCAACCAATCAGCAGCATGATGCATTTGTCTTGTGCATGACTGTTGTGTGGCTCAATAAGAGTCACACAAGACTACTTCAATCAATCAGCAACAGTTTGCTTTTGTCCTAAGCCTGAAGATAAAAGCCCAAAATTGTTGATTGGCTGGAATAGTTTTGTGTGGCTTCCACTAACCCACTATGTTTGTTAGTGTTTTTGACTTAATGTGCATCTAAGAATTGGGGGTTGCTGAAGCTTCTGAAGAAGCATTGAACGGATATCCATATTTGTTTGACTGTTGAGTTTAAATATCTCTCCAGAATTAACTGCTGAGCTCCAAGTACATTAAATATACAGGAGAACAAGATGTCTATGAACCCTACAGATGTTTTGCTAGACTAGTGAACACATCGTAATCTAAGAAGCTGTAACATCTTTTACCTTAGCCTTGGTTCTATTTTGTTAAACAAGAACCTTACTTATCCAGCTTCACCATTCCTCTTGCTGCAGTAGAGCTTCTCCAGATTTGCCTCAGGCAGCTACCAGCGAAGCAATACACTTCTTGCTAGCTATGAAATTCTGGATGCAAAAAAATTAATGAGTTGACAGTCAAGAAGATTATTAATTTACATTTCTGACAGCTATAACTATACTCAGTTTATTCAGAACATGGACGGAAGGAGGGCTATGGTCAGACTGTTTTCCCTGCTGGAAAGGAATTATGTTTACTTTCAAGTGAAATACAGCCAATTGGTTGGTCATGTGCTCAGTAGTGAGGTTGGGTGATGGCAAGTCATGATCTAAGATCTATCAACAACTTGACTCTGAGGCTTTTAATCACATTTATGGCTTTTGTAAGCCAAACATTTTTTGTGCTGGCGGAACCCTCAGTGCACAAGTTTTTCCTCATAGCGTTTATTACACTTTCAGTTGAAAATAGTTCACTTTCAAACACTGCTGAGCTCATCAATGTAACTTCTCTCTCACCGACCAATCAAGAAAGGGGCAAGACTATACCATATCAAAATGGTCAACACTGATGGAGAAGACACTGATCCTGGCTGTCACGGATAACCCCGTCATTTATAATCAGTCTTTGAAAGGTTATCAAGGAATCAAGACCATGAAACCAATTAAATGTTTGAAATCAAGATCATGTCTTTTGTCACATCGTCCTATGAATTTGACAGGGCTACAACAAAAAGGACTGATGTAGCTTTGGGTGAGGTGAATAGAAAACGTCTAAGTCAAATCGTACAATGTTCATATGAAAGTCATACATTGTTGCAAGACAAAAAACAATCATCCTACAATATTGTTGAAGTACATACACTCAACCTGAAACTGTCCTTAGAAATATTATGGGTTTAATGTAGGGCAATTGTATGAAACCCCTATGATGATTGGGTCATCAGATGACCCAAGATACGCATAACAATTTATATGTCTATAGTAACACAGCTGTAGGACATCTTAAGGCATCACACAATAGACCAAAGAAATGCCATGTCTGTGAATTTAGTCATCTTGGTCTATCTCTGTTTAGTTTAGTTTCAATCCTTGCCTTGGAAAAAATAAATAGAGTAAACAGTTCACATTGTCCACTTTTTCTTACACTCATGATCATCTCAATCATGGCAGGTACCATGCTATCCATGCTATCAATGCATCAGCTGCGAAAGCTGAAAATCCTAAATATCAGCCCAGGAGTACAGTCTGAAATAGGAAGAATTCAGCCCCAGCCTCTTTCTTCATACCACTTAATGAATTTGTCTTCCAGTCAAACCAGGGCCAAAACTGTTCCAGCATGCCAGTGCCCAGTGCACAAAGCATGCTCAATAGAGACATGGTTTCTCAGTACTGGAACGTAAGGACTCAAACCCTGACCCCAACCCCACTGTACACCTTTTAGAGTGACTTGGAATGTTGACTACAGGCAGGGTTTTCTCACTTGATATCAGTGTCTAACCTGATAAGGACTGCTCTCACTGAACAAGCAGAAATTCCCATTACCAGCTACATACCTAGAACTCTAGAACAAAGCCTTCTCAGAAGAGTAGAGGTTATTATAATGGCAAAAGGGAACTAAATCTGGAAGTTCAACAAGCAGATATGAATGTAATGGTCAGGTGTCTGCAAAACTCTTGGTATATACACAGTGCACCTTTGACAGCTTAGCAAAAATGAAAATGGAAAGCAGGGCTCCTTGTGCAAACATTCATTCATTTTGTGTCAGCCTTTCCAGCAGAAGATTAGGTGTGGCACGGAATGCCTCGAAGTCTGGCTCGAGGTGCGTTATAAAAATGCGCAGCTCGTATTTCAGTAGCAAGATCAGCTATTAATGTCATGACATAATACTCACTGCTTTCAACAACACAGCTCATTCGATGAGACACTTCTTATAATCCAATTAATTTTCATTTTTTGCTATAAAATTTTATAGTTGATTTAATATCAATGTATGTGTTACTTATGCCTTGAAGCACTATTTTTAGCTAATAATTCTTATTAGAAGATTATTTCTTGACATATTCAAGTGTAAACTTGTCTTACTCTATTAGCAGACTCAGTCATTATTTTTAGAAATCTGTATAAGCTTGATATAAGGGGAAAAATTATTAGTAAAAACAATTTTGTAATAATAACCGCCACTCTGCAGTATGGTCAAATATTAAAATATTAAAATAATAATGTCCCAAATAGGCCCTATATGGATACTGGTTTGAATCACCAATGTAATGTGTAGTTCATGGATGTTATTTGCATTGTTAGTGTTCAAAATCCTCTGACCTTGACTTTTACTGTTTAAGGTCACTCAAGGCCAAAAGGGGATTATGCTCCCTGAAAGTGTGTATATGGTTTTTGGGTTAACTATCTGTCCCTCATTGCATCTATGGGCTTATATCACTTGGTACTTGGTTTCTCAGATATAAGCAATCTGTCCCTGGAACTTTGTGATTTTTTATTTAAAAACATGTCTAGAAATAGGCATTATAATCTTAGATTAGTTTAAAACCAATCTGTCCATCTATCCATTTTCTATACTGCTTATCCATCAGGGTTGTAGGGGAAGCTGCAGCCAAGCTGATTTCACACTCTGAACAGGTCGCTAATCTGCTGCATTGCTAACACAGACACAAACAACCATTCACACTCACATTTTCACCTATGGGAAATGTCTTCAGACTGTATAAGGTAAGGAGTCCCCTGAGAGGGGAAAGAACTAATAAAGAAATATTGTTGAATTTGGCTATAATAAACATATTAATCCTTGCTAAAATATTACCTTTGCATTATAATTTTTAAAAATTCAATAAAATGCACTGCCTGGCCATAAAAAAGTCCTGCACTCCAGTATTTTGTTAGACCGCCTTTAGTCTTGATTGCAGCACGTAATCGCCATGGCATTGTTTCATTTAAACAAACTTTATGACAACATTTATTTCCATCCAAAGTTGGGTTCATGTTGAATTGAGAACAGAAAAATCTCTGTTCTCTTCAAAGCTCTTTCACTATTTAGACCACATTTTTATGTCCGTGCCATCAGAGAAGAAAAAGTGCATTGATGTGATAACCTGCTCATTCAATACATTCAGGACGTCAGCTGACTTAATTTTACTGCCACATAATGTTGCTGAGCATCGACCAGACCAACTGAAGCAACGATGCCAGGAAGATTATGTGCTGTAATCAAGGCTAAAGGCTCCTGAACAAAATATTAGAGCGTGAGACCTGTTTTTGCCGGGCAGTGTATTTTAGAAAAATATTTCATAGCACATTACTCTGTGATTGAAGCCAATTTGCTGAAGACAAGGCTTCGTTTGTTGGCTTTATCATCTTGACTTGCCTCCTTTAGACTCAATCTTTACTCAATTATGGAATGTCCTGGACTTTACAGTGACGGTTTTGACTACAGCTCTAATTCATTCCCTGTAAATATAATGTCCATGAATAACTATGATATTGTCAAGATTCTCTGATAATAGTATTGTTATACACTGTACAACAGATTATTGTGATACAGTTACAAAAGGATGACAAATGCAGTGTTTGGCTCAAAACTTTGCAGGTAGGTTCTAGTGCCTCAACAAAACATTGTATGTCAAAGAAAGTTTCCTTATGTGTAGCTATGATGAAACAGTTCACCACCCCTAAAGAAAAAGAAGCATAATTTCTTCCCAGACAGCACAAAAATTCTGTAAGTAGCAACCAGAAGGGTGGATAGCCATGACAGAGCAAGTGGTTGGGTGTTGGCCTGGAAAAACACTTTATAAAGCCAGTGGAAGGAGAAATGGGGGATTTGGCTTCCAGTACATTTGTACTACTGGGATGAAACCACTCACTGTTTATTAACTTCTCCAGACACTGCTTCTGTTGTAATGGTCAATTTTACATGGAAAATCCACAGTGCTCTTGATTGCATTCTGATTGGTCAGAAAGTGTTAATTAATTTTTTAACATTTTATTTAACATTTTTCATAACATTTTATTTAACATTTTAGGAGTGGACATCCAGTGCCAGCGCTTTGAAACAGTCCGACATGTTTTCCGGCACTTTAAAATCCTCAAGACTTTGCATTTAAGTCTGTTCAAGACCTTGGAGGAGTTTGCACAAAAGGGAGCCAGATGAGGGGACGACTTGTCTTGTGGATGACTGACATCTTAAATTATAACTGTTTGCAAATTGCTGCCGTATAATAACAGACACCCTAACACTGATGATTTTACACATGATATCAACCAACATAAGTCCAGGTTTTTTGTCATCTGATTATCCATCCATCGCTTATCCAAGGTCGGGTCTCAGAGTCACCAGACCTAGGCTCCCCAGAGACTCTATCCAGCCACTCCTGGGGGATCCTGAGGCGTTCCCAGGCCGGAGGGGATATATAATTTCTCCAGTGAATTCTGGGTTTGCCCTGTGGACTCCTCCCAGTTTGACCTGCCTGGAAAACCTCTAAAGTGAGGCAACCATGAGGCATTCTAATCAGATACCCAAACCACCTCAACTGACTCCTTTCAATGCACAGGAGCAGCAGCTCTACCCTGAGTTCCCTGGGATGTCTAACCTCCTCACCCTATCCCAAATAGCCCAGACACAACTCATTTCAGCCGCTTGTATCTGCGATCCCATTCATTCAGCCACTACCCAAATCTCATGAACATAGGTGAGGTTTGGAATGTAGGTGGACCATTAACTTGAAACTAGCCTTTCGGCACAGCCACCTACTCATCATAACGAACAGGTGCAGAGCACTAATTACTGCTGACGCAGCACCGATTTGTTTGTCCATCACCTTCCCCATACTAGCATCATTCGTGAATAAGATCCTGAGATACTTGATCTCTTCAATTTGAGGCTCCGCTGATAACTACTTGAAAAAAGAACTTTGACAGCAATATTATATATAAACATTTTTTAAAAAATCTGATGTCCCCCAGTGCAGCTAACTGGGTTATCAAAGGCCGGCCATGGTGAGAGGCATGTAAAAGAACCATTGCTGATTTTCGT
>JBCNYH010000026.1:21980249-21991597 GCA_039654325.1 Tandanus tandanus
TATAGATATATATATCGATCGATCGATCGATCGATCGATCGATAGATCGATAGATAGATATACAGATAGATCGATCGATCAACTTGCAACAAGTCTATTCCCCTGGTGTGGGAGATGAATAAAGTTATATTAAATCAAGTGTCTTGACTTGCCACTACCGTTTCTGGAAATTATTATGCCCCTTAATATAACGTGTTATAAATACTTGGATAAAATGAATGATAGTAGATGCACTAAAGTATTTAAACTAGTTATTTCTATAAATTATCTGGCTATTTATATTTAACACCAGCTTTTTGTTCTCCCATGCTCACTTTTTACTTTTGGGATTAACTTGTTGTAAAATGCTACTTTTTTAAAAATACTAATTAAGGAATTAGTTTTGTAGTTTTTATAAAATTAAAGAAAATACAGTCGAAATTGTCGAAACTCCACCCTGCCTATGATACTGACATTTCTATGAGTCTCTTATTTTCATATCACTCCCTTAATATCTGGCAACATCTCCTTTAACAGAATTATTCTGACTTGGTACCACACTTTTTTCCTTGACATGGTTATCAAATACTTTGAAGTTGGTCAAGTCAGTGAGAATCGCACTTTCTACTAAACGCATGATTAAAAAGCCAATTATGATGCATTGTTGATATATCTTGCATTGTACTGGTGTAATAAGAGCACAATTACAGTACCACAATCATTGTACTCATATTTAATTACCCTCCATGTTACAGAAATTGTACTTAATCTAGTTTGAACACTTAATGGTGATGTTGCCAGATACTGCTGTAAACACACACACACACACACACACACACACACACACACACACACATACACACACACACACACAATGAATTTATGTCTAATATGAAACTAAACTCCAATTGTATTTCTTATTCAAGTAAAAGAACAATGTATTTCTGCTTGATAACTGATTTAATGTAACAGTGGATTTGGTTTATTCTCTTTTTTGCTGACCGATTCAGTGAGACGTCGGTCTTCGGGACATCGCTGCATGTAAAACGATTTAATCTCAGCTGGGAAGCGACAGAGCAGGATGGTCTCGTTAATGGTGTCCGTCATCAGCCTCTCAGGAGCTTCTGGGATATCCTATACATAATACAAGGTTTAGAAATTGCAGGTAACACATTCTAGTCTTGTGTTTTAGAGACAAAAAAAAAAAAAAAGTAAATTCATTGTTAATCTTCACTGAGATTTTACAAGTTGATTTGTTTTTAATAAAACCTGCTGCTTTGATTCAATGGATTATGATTATGTGACTTTTAAATTCATATAATTCAAGGAATTCAGGTTCATTATACAATTCTAAAACAATTTTTTTTTTTTTTAACTTTCTTTGCATTTAAAAGACAAACCTCTCCAAACTCGTAGTAGGTTCCATCATCTTTTTTAATGTCATGCTCCTTAAGCCATATAATGGCATCAGCATAGTTCATCCTTTTAAATGGCCTCTTGGGGGGCTTGAAGTCCTACACACACACACACACACACACACACATACACACACACACACACACACACAAAAACAGCTTATTTTTATTATTTACATACAGTACTTAATACATTCATTGGACCACCTGTCGAAAATGAGAGAAATACAAATATTTTTAAAATGTTCATTTCAATTAACATTTTATTTGTGTTTTTAAGTTAGAACAGCCAAACAACCCAACGTGCACGTCTTTGGACTGTAGGAGGAAACTGATGTGCCCGCAAATCCACAAAAACGTGATGAGAACATGCAAACTCCACACAGAAAAGCCCTCACTGAGCCCAGGACTAGAACCCAGGACCTTCTTGGTGCAAGGTGGATGTGCTAACCACTACACCACCATACCGCACTAACTGAACAAATTACTGCAATGTAAAACACAAATCTCAACACAAAACTCAGTATTAATTCTGATTTCAGGATGTTATTTGGCCTCCTTTGGATTTTATAATAGTGGGCATTGTTGATGCCATTGACCCAACCCCAAGTTTCTGTAGCTCTGTGTTCCAAATAGTTTATAGCTATTCCTTGAGACTGTGTTTGGAGGAAATCTTAAATGTGATCAATTTGTGAATCAGAATATAATGTTTAGAATATTTGTTTAAGTGGATTCAAATTAAAGTTCATCCTGTCTACTCTTCCAGATTGCTGTTTCTTGTTCAACTAATCTCTACACAATTTATATGAATGTTTGGAATTGTTCATTAATTTTTGAAGCTGCTTAATCCTAATTAGGGTCATGGGGAGGCTGGCGCCCATCTCTGCCGACTCTGGGCAAAGGCAGGGTGGGGTACACCCTGAACTGCTCGCCAGACCTTTGCAGGGCCAACACACATACAACCATCACACTCACACAGAGGGGCAATTTGGAACAGTCAATTAGCTTAATGTGCATGTTTTTGGACCGTGGGAGGAAACCAGAGTACCCGGAGGAAACCCACGCAAGCACGGGGAGAACATACAAACTCCACACAAAAACACCCCGAGTCCGGGTATCGAACCTGGGACCTTCTTGCTGTGAGGGGAATGTGCTAACCACTGTGCCACCGTGCTGCCCTGTTTGGGATTTTTGCCTTCTGATATATATGAATCCAGGTTGTGACATGTGTTCTAATGAAATCGTTAAGCGCTGTAGATAAGGTACATTGGTTTATAGTATCTAACTATACTTTTAAAAATCTATTTCTGATTTAAATCCAGTAAATTTTACCAATAAATTTATGTATATGCAAAAAAAATTCTGAAAATTGCATATTGCAGATTAGTATATACTACAGCGGAACGGCACGATCGGACTGATTTGCTATCTCGGGATTAATAGACGTTAGTACATACTACATGGGAACTGCGCAATCTGACTGGTCCGCCGTCACAGCATTAAAAATAAATAAATAAATACATTTTCCCGAGTGGATAATATTTGTACCAAATCACTTTTTAAAAATGGAAAAAAGAAATCATAAAATGGTTTTCTTTTATTCCACATAGTATATACTAAAGCAACTTTACAGTGCACAATTTATTTACATTTAGTTGTTATACATACTAAACCCTGAATGAGTACGCTAACAGACGTTACACAGCATTTAGTTCTGCCTGGAGCATTTTAGTTTGCTTTTCTTTGTGTTTCCATGTAGTATATACTAAAACTCATCGCAGTACTACTTAGCTTTAATACACCTGCCCGTGTGCGCGCTCAGAGCTCATGCATCAGTCATGATATAACAAAAAATATATAATAATCTGATTTTAGTGTGCTTTTTTGCTTATGTTCCCATGTGGCATATACTAACACAATTATTCACCTCAGGCTCGATTATCCACCTCAGGCTCGGTGGATGTCACTGAATCCCAGCAACATCCACAGAGACTCCCATCATCATCCACATCCAAGTTTAGTCAATTATAATTAAATACAATTTTAGAGGCTTTATCACAGCATGGCTGGTGCTATTGTGGTAAGGATAGTTTGAGAGGTCATACAGGGTTCAGTTCGTAGAGCAGAGGAGCAGCAGAAGATTTCAGAACTCGATCCACCACATCGCACACTAGATCTTCTAATCTGTTCAGCAGATCTTCATACGTCATGAACGGACACTCAGCCTCAATATGGGTGTACCTATTTTTAACACAAAGAAGATTCAATCATGTGTCACTAATATCAGTCCAGTGATGTGTGCTCTTACTGACAGATCGTTGTGACTCACTCAGACAGGTGTCTGCGTGTGCGAGACTGCTCAGCACGATATGACTGGGCAATGCAGAATGTGTCTCCGAGCGCTGGGATGCATGTTTCCAGGTAAAGCTGCGATGACTGGGTCAGGTACGCCTGCTCTCCGAAATAATTCAGACTGAAGAGGGTGGAGCCACCTTCCACCTGAGTCTGCACCAGGGTGGGAGGGGTGATCTACAGAAACACACACACACACCTCAATCAACAGTGCCCACAATATCCTACTTTTCCCGCCTTTGTTTTTATAACCTCACCAAGGAGGTTCCATTTTACTCCCAGTTTGTGTTGTTTGTGAGCAGAATAACCCAAAAAAAGAAGACAAGTAAGACTCCAGTAGATTTTGAAGATGATCCAGGTCAAATTCTGGATCCAGGACTTTTTTATGGATTCTTTAACACTGTGAGAAGTGTCATATTACAGTAGGCCCAGTAGGGGGTGCTGTGCGATTTGTTATTTGCAATAAGGTTTTGAGATTTTTATGGAATTTCTACCAGAGGTGGGGCTTTGGACAAGGAAGACTCCAGTAGATTTTGGAGATGATCTGGATAAAATTCTGGACGCAGGAACTTTTAAAATAATTATTTATCACTGGACAATTTTCCCCATTTTCTCATATAAAGGATTAATGAGCTTGGCAGAGGTATGCACTCTGAGTGCTCCTGCTTCGTTCTTTTTTTCATATATATATATTTCGGAAATTTTAACCAAAGTGAGACAGTTCCTGGCACAAAACATCATTCTAAATGACATTCTAAGACATTTTAAATAAAGCACAAATTAATTGATACAACATTCAATTGGGTATTTTACTCCCTCATAAAACATTGCTAAAATACTTATCACTGTTCATAGACCGGTTTATATCAAGGACTGTTTAAAACAAGAGTCGTCAGGAGATTACATATTCGCCCGGCCTTCACATCAAAAAATATCAATTGCATAAATCTTAAAATATCAAAAGGCACAACTACAGTGCATAGTAGTAGTAAGTAGTAGTTCTGGCCCAGAATTGAAATGATTACAGACGTCGAATGCACGGACGGACATACTGATGACTATATCCATTATACAGCCACTATATAGCATTATATGTTGCGGGAAAAATACAAAAGTCATAAACTGTTTCGATTTCTGGCCTGGAAATGAAAACTACCCATATTTTCACATATTAAGTTGGTTGCCATGGAAACAAAAATTTTAACTGCAGAAATCCCAAAATATTAAAAGGCACAACTACCCTGCTTAAATTAAATAACTGTCAAGTTTAATAAAGAAATCTGAACACCACCCATATTCTTACATCGTAAACTGGTTGCCACGGACAGTTTCCAAGTTCTGGGCCGGAATTAAATGATTACAGACGGACAGACAAACGCATGGACAGACACACTGATGACTATGTCGGCCCACATTATATGCTATGGGGATAAAAAAAAAAAATTTATAGCATTCTGATTGCAGATTATATCAGTATCATCTACACCTTAGCAAATCAGAAATCGCTTTTTTCCAGATGTTTTAAAAAAATTTGACAGTCAAAAGCGACAAAAGGTTTGATAAATGATCCATCCACCAATTTGCTGGAGAGATTAATCATATTACAGATGCCGGGTGGCTGGAGCCCATCTCCGCCGACAGCGGGCAAAGGTGGGCTACACCCTGAAGAGCTCGCCAGACCAATCACTGAGACAACAAACATACACACTCACAACTAGAGGTATTTAAAACAGCGAATTAGTCTAATGCTCATGTCTTTGGACTGTGAGACAAAACCAGAGTACCCAGAGGAAACCCATGAAAGCACAAAGAGAACATGCAACCGACGAGCAATATACCAAGACATGTTTATTTCAGTGTTTGCAATATTCTTTAATCTAATTTTTAAGTAGTCTTTAGTGTTATGTTTTGGTATGTTATGTATCTATACATAATTTCTTTCCCCCCGTAGTCTCACCTCATAGTAGCCACGGCTGAAGAAGTGCTCTCTAAAGCAGTGCGTGACTGTAGAGCGCACTCGCAGGATTTTGGACACGCTTTCTCCGCGGATCATCATGTGCCTGTTGTTGAGTTGAACATCCACATCCGAGTCCTCGTTCAGCAGATTGTCAGCGCCGCCAGCTGGAGCGAGACCCACCAGCTCCCAGAAATCACAGTGCAGCTCGTGGCCTCCTGGAGCCTAAGATGGAGCACCAAATTAATTTATGCTAGCAGTGATAAGTGCATCATAAACGCATGACTGAGAGCCCAAAAGAGACCTTCACGAATATCAATAGCAACAAAGTTTGAGGTTCTCTTACATGGTACAGTTTCTTGTTAATTGTATAACAGGCTAGATGCAGATTACTGTTGGGTTCATTTGTGTTCAGTCATTTCTGTTTATCCATATTGTTTGTGTATAGTTATTATATTTGAGAGAAAAGTGAATGCTGGGCACTTGAGCACTTTCACACAAAGGTAGTTACCCGAGGATAAATACAGAAGGAGTTAAGTAATGAAATGAAAGATATAGTGATTACTAGATTAGTTATTTAAGGGAAAGAGGTAATTACCTCCACCAAGGAGGCTATGTTTCACCCTCGGGTTGTTAGCAGGACTACGCAAACAGTTATGGGTGGATTTTCATGAAATGTCTACCAGGGGTGGGGCTCAGGTCAAGAAAGACTCCAATATATTCTGAATCTGGGAATTTTTTAAGGATTCTTTAACATTAAGATAGGACGTTTTTTTGGAATTGTCATATTACTACAGGCCCAGCAGGGGGTGCTGTGTACTTTGGAATTAGATTTCTTGAAGAATTCCGCATGACTTCCTCTATAATACACATCGGGAAACGGTCCCCATACCATAATTGACCACATGCAATGAATGAGGTGTTGCGTCAGAAACCAAATGAAGAGAAAGCAAAAAACTAAGTTTGTAGAAACAATCATTTCCTTCACTTTGTTTTAGTTATTGAGGTTAAAAAAAAAAAAAAAAAAAACACAGGTGTACTGAACCATTCCATGTTGTCAGACCAGAGTAATCAAACTCCCCTTATAGAAGAATAACCAACTTACTGCTGATTTATTTTTATCATTATCACAACATTAAATTATTTTAATCTGCAACACTGAAGAACAAACAGTACAGTGCAATACTGTGACGTTTTTCCACAAGCGTAGTACCTGTTTTCCCTCAGGAACCGGCTTGACTGTTCCATACAGAGCCACTGTGCTTTCAGTAGACAACACGAGGCTATTAGAACACTGACACTACAAAACAAAAACATGCAATCATTAATACGTCTGAGCATTCCATCCACACACATACAAATACAGCAAGTAAAGTACACACCCATGACAAAAAGCTGTGCGAGTTGGGATTTTTATTAATAGTATTTATTATATTTTTTTAATAGTAGTATTTATTACAGTATACTGCAACACGTCTTGACATCTTACAAGTCAACGTGGGCTATGTGTGAATTGTACATGATGACAACACTTGAATCACCTTGCTGTAATAAAAACAAATCCTTGGGATATACTGAAAACGTTCACATAATAGAACACTCATCATTTAATTCTTTTGAAACCCGTGTACCCCTGCACATTTTTAGGTATTTTTCTAATCAGCCAACCATGTGGCACCGGAACAATGCACAAAATTCAAGCAGATAAAGCTTGAGCTTGAGTTATTCTTCATATCAAACATCAGAATGGGGGGGGCATGCATGTTGGTACCAGATTTCATAAACTTTAGAGTCTACGTAGAATGGTGTGCAAAATGACTAGAAGTACCAGTACAATGCAATTCCAGGAACCTGGGTTCACAAGCAAGGAACGAATGAACCAGGCAGCAATGAGCTTGACCTTTAACCTAGGCCCCTGTCAAAACTAATCAGTTCATCCTTGAGTCAGAATGGACACAAATGAAAAGTTTAAAGAAATCATAACGAATATATCCTGTGAACACTACAGTAACTTCAGTAATCACTCTTAACAAACTGAGGTGAGCAGAAAACCTTCTCAACGTTCACATTTCAAATCTTGAGGTGGCCAGGCTTAAACCCCAGAGATCACATCAGGTGTTCCTAATGGACGGTGAAGGGTTTGTCTATGTAAAATAAAGTACCTGCTATTCAAGTTGCTTTTGTATAGAAAACGAAATGAAGTGAAATTATGACAGTAATGATGAGAATGAAGAGGAGACAGGTTTGGAATGGCAGATTTGAAGATTATAATGTAATGGAAGTGTTGACAGATGGCTGCAAGCATGAAACAACTAACAATTAGCATGGTAGCATAAAAGTTTCTCTTTTTAGAACTTCTCAATGGAGGCATCGTCTTAGAACGCTTGAACGAACTATAAGGATAGCATTTATGGTAACGTGACGTCAGCACACCGAGTAACAAAACCATAATATTAATTAGATGGCTCACAACAAACAAATGCCTTATTATTATTATGGGACATATTATGGTATGATGCTGATGTGCATTCTACATCATGCAGATGTGCATCTGTCACAGCTTGTCTGAATGATAACTCATGAAACCCTCATTGAATCAAACTCTCCTTGTGTGGCGAATGAGGGTTGGGTAGGGAAACATTCCTTTCAATATTGGGCATTGCTCACAAAACAATATGGCCGCCACAGCAGCAATACTGAATTTCTTGTCCAGATCATGACTGTTGAACATCTTCACGGTTGGAAACCATTTTCTTGTGGTGAGTGGGGATACCAGACAATTCCTTTTTGAAATTGGCTCCCAGCCTGTAAACAATATGGCCACCATGGAAGCAACATGTTGGATTTCTTGCTTATTTGTACAGTACAAGCCAGTCGTGAACACCATAGTACGCCATTTTATGCACTGGTATGCCAACTTTGCAGCACGACGGGTGTATGATGCTTTCGCTTTGTGGAACACTAGTTTGGTTATAGTCACAGGGTTGTAAAATAGCACAATGTTCATTTCTCTGTAATTATTCAACAATCTAAGTGCAAAAAAACCCCCACATAAAACCTTTATTTATGGGTAACAGGCAGCATCGAGGATACACTGATAATGCCTTCACGTGGAGGCAATCTAAAGACCAAAAATTAAAGTTAGATTGGTTTCAAACAGTCCTTGTTGCCTTGTTATACCTCCTCCAGAGACAGCACTTTACCCGTATAGAGCGTATCCAAAGTGCTAGCAAAAGGCTTATTAGCTAGCTAGCTCTTTCTCAGCACATTTATCAATCATCTAAGGAAATGTATAATGCTCACTTTAAGATTTCTTACATATTAACTTTAACTTTTTTTTTTTTTTTTCTGCAGATTCTGAGCAAATAAATACAATTAATTTATCAGTTCAATTCCAGTGCCACTGCGTCACAATCTAACAAAGTTATTACTGATTTAAATCTATTTAAAAAGACATATTGGGGCAGCCGTAGCCTAATGGTTAGAGAAGCTGCTTTGAAAAAAAAATAATAATAAAATATATATATATATATATATAGCAGTTGTTTTTCTTCCTGCTAAATTGAACTTAAATTGGACTAAAGAGGACTTAACATTTTAATATGTATATAAAATATTACAGAAAGAAACCATGAGTTTTGTGATAATGATAATAAAAATTACTATATTAATATGACAGTACTTACAACACATGTATTAATTTATTTCAGTTCATTACCAGTTTATCGGTGAGTACACACTGCAGGAATCCCGTTCCATCTCTTAACACAATGAACAGGAGGTTCTTTCCTAACATAAGACACACAAATTAATACATTTATTATATATATAACATTAATAAATGAAAAGGATGACGATGATGATGTCATTCTAAAGGCACAAGTACACTTTAGTGCAATGCAGACACATGCACGGGTGTCTCCAAAGCACATTCCATTTTTTACTGTATGCAGCTGAATCTCTGAACAGATGTGCATTACAACCTTATTCATTAAAAGCATGGCATAAAAGTAAAAGCTCGTTTATGTTTAATGTTAAAGACGGAGAGGGATAAACACAGAGCATTCTATTAATACTAGGCGTTGATTTCACCCATATTTGTGCATGTTTTTTTTCGAAAAGCTTGCGGATGTTTACAGAATGGAGCAGTACCAGCAGCAATAGTGTGGGTGCTAACCAGTAGTTCAATAGAGTCAAGACGACGTTGTAAACATCTACATGGTGTTACTTTACCCGAGTAAAGGGACAAATATTTGTCCGAGTACAGGGACGCAATGGCACAAGTGAATGGTCCATGCGATACCAATTTGTTCGTGCGCACAAGAAATCCATGAGAAAGAGAAGAAAAATATATGTCTCCATCTACATGTTGATATGTATAGGCCTATAACACCGCCGCCGCCCCTCCACTCTTCCTCTTTCTGAATAAAGTACATTATTACAGTCTCCCCCACCATCAACATGTTTGTGCCGCTGCATCTCCAAACTGCACCCTAGCGGATGTATTGCTTCACACCCATGCCAACATAAATGGCGTACAGAAGTATGTGGATGGTGCATTAGGCTAATGCAAAGAAATGCTATAGAGTGAAGATGCTTTATGCTTTATGTTTATATATAATTCATTAAATTAAACATTTTGGAGGGCAGCATGGTGGCGCAGTGGTTAGTTAACGGGACTCGAATCCTGTTTCTGTGTGGAGTTTGCATGCTCTCCCCGTGCTTGCATGGGTTTCCTCCGGGTACTCCGGTTTCCTCCCACAGTCCAAAAACATGCTCAGTAGGCTAATTGGCTGTTCTAAATCACGCCTAGGTGAGAATGGTTTAATGTCCAGGGAATGTTTCATGGCACATAAACAAAGTTCACAGCTACAAGAGATTAACATAATATTTTCATGTGTATTAAATACTACAAAACCCCCTGACAAACTATAATATTAGTACATTACATATAACATTAGGTGCAGTGTGCGCTACCTTGACGGCGTAGCCTGTGTACCCAGCCGAACACTTTGACTCTCTGTTCCCTCAGAGGCTCCAGCTGGTTGATCTTAACCTGACACACACAGAACAAACCGCAGTTTAAACATACAGTTAACTAGTTAACACCAGTGTTCATCACACAAAACATTGTTTTAGTGCACACGTCTTAAGCCAAAACTCAACACTTTAATACTCCCAGATTCGTTTGGAACTCGTCTCTGATCATTCATACTCAGTTCATCTCAAAGAGAAGAAAGAACACAGACATGCACACAGTTTTTCAAAAATGCCTACAAAACCCATTGTGCAACCAGTCCCAAGTTACAGAGGAAGGACAAAAATACTTCTTAATTTTCATGTTGCTCTTCCTGGGGGAAACACAAATACTGGAGCGTTGCATACCAAGCATGTCATCTACAGACTCAAATAAGAATATCAGGTTCTTCTAAAGTAGGTATAGAAAACAGCCACACCCCTTCAAAACATTCACTTTCTGCTGCTTTGCGGCCTGAAACGAATACACAAAATGTTTTCTCAGCCGTATTTCCTGATTGAGTTTACAAGAATTTGTGTCGAAGGGAGTTTGATCCTTTAACCACCTTAGTGACTATGTTGTTTTTGTTTTTCATTTTATTTTTTCTCTGAACCGTTGCCATATATATATA
>JBCNYH010000026.1:22156071-22171378 GCA_039654325.1 Tandanus tandanus
AGATATATAGATATATAGATATATATATATATATTTGGCTTCTGATCAGCATGAAGGTGATTTAAAGAAAATAAATTGTTTTAACATATTTGAAGTTATATTATACTTGAAATTTTAGACAAAGCTGGTGGGCAGAAGTTAGAATATCTTGCAGGTAATGCAATCTGGCTCAACAGAGCAGTATATATATATACATATTAGATCCAAAATGGAAAGAATGTGTAGACCAGTTAAAAAGGCCTGTCTTTTACAATGCAGTCAGGTTTTTTTTTTTGTTTTGTATTGCTTTGTTTTGTTTTTAATGTGCTTCTACTGGAAGAAAAAACCCAAAAATCTGTTCAGTTAAGCTCTTTGTGTCCCTCTCCCCAGGGTTACATCACTTTCTTGTGTATATCGGGATTCTGTGTCTGTTGACATTGTTGTTGCCTACAGCCTACTTCCCTGTAGAGTGTTATTCTCTGTTGAGGTTTCATAAGGCCACCTCAGACTGTTAACGTGACCTGAAAGTAAAGTTAAAAAAGGTGTTTGTAAATGATGTGAACCTAAGGTTTGAAGACAAAGCATGACTTCATTACTAGTGTTTAGCTTCTGTGATAGGGTATGGGCCTGTTGTGTCATGCTGAAGTTTTACATCAATGAAAGTTGCTCAATTGCCAACTAAGATTCACTTCCAAGGAATTTGGTCTGGCAGGTACTTACATAGACACGTTGAGAAGGTTATGTCGACTTAACTATAAACAAAGGAAATGTATTTATAAATAATTAGAGTTAATTAGTATTATTATTATTACCTTGTAGGAAGAAAAATAATCAGTGAGCTGTATTCTTACATACTGTAGGATGCTGTAGGATACAATAGAAAAAAGTAAAATTTTAATTATTTAGCTTACATTTCTGGACATTTGAACCAAATGAATATTCAAAAGCAAGACATTCATTTGTCTGTTACTAATGTACAGTAGATACAATTGCAGTTCATTAGTATTGTGAGTTTATCATCACATTTAAAAAACACCAATGGTATTCAATCTATACATTGATCCTTTTGGTTGTATTTATATGGTTTATATGAATGTAGGGAAAGTTCTTTGTATTCATTATTGGCTTGCAACTGCCAACCTAATTTTCAAGGTGACCCATTCACACTGTTAAAATTACCTGCATGTTGTCAGTGGTGCCAGATTTCTCATGAGTAGAGTTATTAGAGTGAAAGTTTTTATTCAATACAGTTTAAACCACGGCCTATATATACACAAGTGATTGTTTAAAGCCTGAAACATTGGTTTTTGTTCAACTACAAAACATGTATAGCCTTAGCTGTAATTATCACTTTAATATTGGCTTTCATCTTCATTTTTTAACAGTACTTGATGAACTAATAGTACATGGGGCAGAGAGCATAAAGGTTTGCAGTCAATGAAAAGTACTCTATTTATTGTTTAAAGTTGCAGTATGGGACTGTAGTGGCAATGAAATCAGTGATTTTCTATATAATGCACAATTTGATGTGGCCACAAGATAGTAAATCATAAGACGCGACTACCAAGTCACAATCTAAATTACTTAGACTTTATTTTATATACAGAACAAGCTTCAGTCAAGATAACGTTTGAATAATGAAGTCTGATAAAGTTAAAACTTCAGTTGATGTCAGAAGTGTCTTTAAATGAGGGTCATTTCTGGGCCTGGATGCCAGTAGCTTCAGTCAGAAAGACCCCAGATCTCATTTTAGTTGAATCTGTTAGAGATGTTAGAAAGCACTTGCCAGCACCAACATCAAAACACCAAATAAAGCAACATGCTTTGAAAGAATGGCGCTCTATCTCTCCAGTAAAGTTTCTGAGACTTCTAGATACTACATCATGGTGTATTGAAGATGTTCTGGTAGTTAGTGGTGACCCAGCACTTTACTTACACACTTACAGTAGTGTTGTTTTTTATGTTAATTTACCATTCATTCATTCATTTGCCGCACCGCTTAATCATACTAGGTTCGCAGGGAGACTGGAGCCTATCTCAGCCAACTCAGGGTAAAGACGGGGTACACCCTGAACAGCTCACCAGTCCATTGCAGGGCCAACACTCACACACACAACTATTCACACTCACACCTAAGGGCAATTTGGAACAGCCAATTAGCCCAGTGTGCATGTTTTTGGATTGTGGGAGGAGCACGGAGCACGGTGAGATCATGCAAACTCTACACAGAAACGCCCTTACTGAGCCCAGGACTCTTCTTGCCATGAGGAGTACATGCTAACCATTGCATTACCATGCCGGCCCGGTTAATTCATCACCCCTCTGTAATTCCCAAACCAGAACTGATTGCACAGAATCATGTGTTAGTGTTGAGAGAACCTGCTACTCATTCAGACAGTCGGGTCCATTATAACTGAAGCATTGTTGGGATTTGAACTCAAGTTCTCCAAATGAACACTTTTTTTGCACCGTTCTGGCAGTCTGGAATAAATTCAGTGTTATTTAGCTCTACTTTAGGTAATGCACACTGAATAGCAAAATTAGTTTTCTGTTCATATTTAGTTCATGTTTGCAGTCAACACTTTTTTCAAGCTTGTGGAAGTCTAATAAAAAATTTTTACATTTTACCTCCTTATTATTTATACATAATGCTTTTTTAATGTTTATAAGAATATTGTAAGAATCTTGTAGTATTTTACAGAAGGTCAGTTTATTTATCATCTCATGTGTGTACACATACATATACAGCGTAAGCAAATATTAAGTTTAAAGGATTATGGTACACCATAGAGGGCAATATTCATGTACAGTCACCCTATTGCACAAACCAGTATAACGCTTTTCAAAGTCAGTGGCACTCCTAATGAGAATGAGCCCCTGAAATGAAATGAACATTACACACCGTGATGCATGTTTTCCACCTGAAACAGTAGGAGAGACTGCTTAGCCCTTTTACCACTTTCAGTCTTTTGTTATTTCCAAGATAATAACGATACTAATTGGTCAGTCACAGTATTCATCAGTCTGTTCTTTCTTTATAGCTCACCATTGTTAACTATAACAGACCGTCGCTATGCAGAGCATCATTTGCGGAAGCAATAAAATAATTTTCAAATCAATAAAACCATTTCTGAATTAATAATTATTGATTAATGTAGCATGTAACCATGTAATAAGTGGGACAGTGTGTAGTGAGCTGGTCATTATCATGAAGTAAAGCCCTTTAGAGTGGTTTAAGTCCAGCTCACTCTGTTGTGGTTTATTTGTGAGAATGACCTGAATGACTCACTGTACTTTACTCACTTTCATCTACAGTATATGTACTTTATTCTGATAATGCTACTTGAGCAGTTTGTCAAAAATTGGAGCCCTCATCGAAGATTAGTGTTCCTATGTATATTGTTTTAATAAACCGCTGAAGCTTAACAATGATCTCATGAGCGCATTAGTAGTGTCCCTACTCAATGATTGAAAATTTTCAATGATGCTGCATTTAATTTAGGTTTGTTTTTGATTAAGTATACTGTTATATACAGTGATATACACTTATTATATACAGTTACACAGTTATTTTACCACAACATATGTAGTGGTTATTGCACCCTGCCATTCAGAAGCAAATGTCAATTATAGACCGTCTCACATCCAGTTCAAGTCGACTTCTTTCTATGATGGATTTTTCAGTTCTCCCTCTCTCCTTCGTTTCTCACCAGCACCTGTAATGTGCTGTCATAGTAATAGCACATTTGGTGGCGTTGGGAACTTCTTCCCTCCATGAGCTAAAAAGAATGTGCCACTTTTTTTTTTCCCTTTTCTTTTTTTCCCACTCTCACACCTGC
The DNA here is from genome assembly GCA_039654325.1 of Tandanus tandanus. Classification (NCBI taxonomy): domain Eukaryota; kingdom Metazoa; phylum Chordata; class Actinopteri; order Siluriformes; family Plotosidae; genus Tandanus; species Tandanus tandanus. The sequence goes on from JBCNYH010000026.1 coordinate 22,159,890, forward strand.
TCGCCTGCTCGAAGCTGCTCAGGAGGTGAAGGGTATCATAAAAAAAAAGTATAATTAGTCATCTGAAAATAAAGACGCGCGAGTGTCAGCCCGGCTGGTAATTAAGCTCCGTAGGTGAGCGGCACACTTCGGAAAAACAGGAACTTTTAATTAAAGTGGCTGACTTGTTTAGAGACCGTCAAGTGCAACGCGGCAATGACTGCCATAACTACGCCATGACAGCAGCTAATGTTTCAGCGTGTGTGAGTGTTCATAGCTACACATACGTGTGCCTTACTTTGTGTTAGATTTGACTGCAAAGGCATTTAAACTCACTTTAGATAGAAAAGTTGGATATACTGTAAGTTTTGTAACCATAAAACAAGATGGTACCGGAATAGTGGTTAGGTTTGGATTTACTTAAAAAAAGAAGTCAGCAATTTTTATTGTTTACATTTATCAATCGCATTTTTAATTGTGAACACCTTGCTGAAGTGTTGTTTATTAAGTAGTGTTCATATTGGACTTTTGGGTTTTCTTTCTGTCTTCCTTTCTTTTAGTAAAGTAAGTATTTTGTTGGCAGTACGGTGATGTAGTGGTTAGCACGTTTGCTTCACAGCAAGAAAGTCCTGGGTTGAATCCCAGTCTTGGCAAGGGTGCTTATGTATGGAGTTTGCATGTTCTACCCATGCTTGCATAGGTTTCCTCAGAGTACTCTGGTTTCCTCCCACAGTCCAAAGACATGCACATTAGGCTAATTAAGTTTAAGTTTAAATGTGAGTGTGCATAGTTCTGTGTGTTGGCCCTGTGATGGACTAGCCGTTCAAGGTGTAAATCGCATTCACCCAGTTTCATTCAGCTGAGATTGGTGTCAGCCTCCCCGCGACGCTAGTAGGATCAAGCAGTTCGGCAAATTAATAAATGAATAAATGAAAGTATATTGTGTTCTTGTTTTGGCTGATCATAGTCCCGGCAGACATCAAGGAACCAGGTCTTTGATCATGATTTTCAGCGTCATAGGACTTTGAACATGCACACAACAACTCAAGATGGCGTCCATATTATAGTGGATGTGTGAACTGTGCTGTTTGCTTTTTGATATACTGTATTAATCCCGCAAGGGAAATGATTGCCTCTGCATTTAACCCATCCAAAGTGAGCATACACTCGGAGCAGTGGGCTGCCACACACTTTGGGGTGCCCGGAGAGCAGTTGGAGGTTAGGTGCCTTGCTCAAGGGCACTTCAGCCATGAATGTGGAGGAAGGGAGGGTGCAGCTCACTCCCCCACCGCCACACATTTTTCCTGCTGGTTGCCTCTTCTCTAACCATTAGGCTTCTAGTCCGTTTCCGAAGACTTTTATTTTAAACATTGTTAGTAGGCGAAAGATGCCTGGAGAGTACTGTAGGATGCAGACCATGCCGAAGAACCTGTTAGTTACTGTTGGTATAATCGAGCTTCCTGCGGCAAAAGACACAGAGCTCAAGTAGTGGGAGAAGCTTGAATAAGCGTGATCACTAAGTCCTGTGTAAAGAATTCTGAATCCTGATAACGACAGGGTGTTTACTTGCGAAAAACGCTTAAAACCTGATGACACAGGGATATGTAAGTAACCATAAAATGTGCGAAGTGTGTTTGTGTTTACTACTTCAGAGGATGGCTTACAAAATAAAGACTGCCATTTGCGACATCACAAAATAAACAGTGTGGATAATATGAAATGATGTACGGTGATATATTGCTTTAATTTGTTTGTACCAGATTTGTTTGCTACAGCTGAGACAGAAATCAGAATAATCAAATTTTATATTGCTACCTGTATTGGAAAACTGCTCTTCCAAAGCTTCATCTTCAATAACTGCTGATATCACTTTAAAACTGTTAAAAACAAGTGAAGGTTGGCACAACAGTGTTTGTCAGTGGTGGCTCAGTAGTTAAGGCACTGGCTTACTGATCCAAAGATTGGGGGTTCAAGCTGCCACTGTTGGGCCCTTGAGCAAGTGTCTGCTGTAAACGTACTGCAGTTTTTATGTGCACAGTTATGGCCATGTGTCTGATATGTTCAATGTAAATGGCTTTTACTACACTTGTAGACAGTTTTTAATTAAACTGTTAATTATAATTGCTTATGTTAGTATATGAATGATATACATAATGTGGAAAGGTTTGTGCCTATCTTAGCCTACACTAGGAGAAGGTATGGTGCACGCTGAACAGCTCGCCAGACCATTGCAGGGTCAACACACACACAACCATTCACATTCTCATTCACACAGAGGGGCAATTTGTAACAGTAACAGTCCAGGACTAGAACCCAGAAGCCTCTTGCTGTGAGGAAGACATGCTAACCACTACATCACCATGCCGCCCAGAGAAGAGAAGTGAGAAGAGGAGAAAATATACGGGAGTCTAACTGTAGACATAGAAGTGTGATACAAACAAAACAATAAGCCTTATCAGTCCATGATACACACAACACATTCCCCGGGTTTGTTTCAATGCGCTCTGTGTCTCATGCAAAACAAGTCTGTCATGACACCAAGCTGTGGGTGTGAGACTAAATTCCTCGAAGAAATAACAAAAAGCAACAAAATACCCAGAGACAAATACACTAAACACAAATACACCTCTCTCTCTCTCTCTCTCTCTCTCTCTCTCTCTCTCTCTCTCGCAACATATCATGCAGAATGCTTTAGACGCTCTAGCTGCTCGTCACAGTGGTGTGTTATCTCTCCAGCCAGCGGTATACGATGTAACGATGATTCCTCAGGAAAGCAGATTAAGCCATGGTCCACAGAAGCCATGGTGCTACTTAAGCCGTTTTTATGTGGATGGTGAGAGAGGCGGCGAGATAAAACCATTTCATTTCCCTGTTTTAAAGGTTCTCCTAAAACTGGAGTGGCCACATCTTATGTAACAGCTCGAAATCTGTCAGAGACGTTTCTCAGACTATACGCAATCTCAATGTGAAATGTGTAAACTGGACCTCATGCCCAGTGAACACAGGAGAGTTTGTTTTCATATTTTTACATCTTGGTGCGGATCAAATGTCCCCACAAGGAAGGAAAGGGAGGGACTGTGGCTGGTCCCCACAAGGAAAATTTCTGGTTGGGTATAAATTTAGGTATATTGACCAACTGGGTGGCACGGTGGCCTAGTGGTCAGCATTCTCACCTCACAGCAAGACGTTCCTGGATTTGTGTCTCGGGGTCAGTGAGGGCAATCCGTGCTTGCGTGCATTTCCTCCGGTTTCCTCCCACATGCACATTGGACTAATTAAAATGAATTCCTTCTTTTGCCAAACCGCTTAATCCTATGCTTGCGGGACTCTGGGAGAAGGCTGGATACACCCTGAACAGTTTGCCAATCCATCGCGGGGCCAAAACACAACCATTCACACTCACACCGAGGGGCAATTTGGAACAGCCAATAAGCCTAATGCGCATGTCTTTGGACTATGGGAGGAAACCAGACTACCCTAAGGAAACCCATGTAAGCATGGGAGATTGCAAGTAAATCGCAGAAATGCCCTCACCAAGCCCAGGACTCGAATCCAGGACCTTCTTGCTATAAGATGGATGTGTTAACCATTACGCCCCACATTAGGCTAGCTGGCTATTCCAAATTGCCCAGAGGTGTAAATGTGAGTGTGAGTTGCCCAACTGTGGCAACACAAGTCTTTGGCCAGTGTTGTTCTCCGTGTGTTGCTCTGAGTCCAGAGTCTGCAATCCCCTGCGATCTTCTCCCACCTGACACATCAATCATAGCACCAACAGTATATCTCTTTTACAAGAATCTCATGATCGCCTGTAGGCCAGGAATCCTATTCCAGTTGACTGCATAGGAGGTCTTTTGGGATCTCTCCAGCCTCCATCCTTTAGATGTGATCGTGCCTTCTGAGACGTTCCTTACAGTCAGCACCTCAATGATCCTGCCAGGATATTCTGAAGATGCAGCAGAGGCATCGCAGTTGAAGGAATTTGAGACCCTCTCTTGCATGGAGTAGGTTCTCCAACTCTTACTGATGTACCTACTGGAAGTGAGACCTTCAGCTTGGTGATTGCTGTGCAAGAGTTATTCTAATCTCCTGCAATGTTTCCCCATGACAGTAGCAGCTCTTCTAATGCAGATGTTTATGTCAGGTTGTGGGAGATGATGGAGACCAGGGACATAAAGTTCCTGATAACCATGAGCATGGCACTATAGATAGAGAGCGTGTTTTGATAAAGAGTTCTTGATGGGAACTGAGTACAAGCCTTGGCTAATCTGTCCACGAGATGCTGGAGGCCCTCTTGCATATGATTCATCTCTGAAGCCAAAGAGTGTCCTGGGTGTCCTGGGTGCTGGGTCGTTCCAGTAGCCTCTACACATTTACTGTGATGTTTCCAAGCCTTCGTGTTCCACCCAGACCCTGGTGTTGAAGTCAACGAGCAGGTACAGAAGATCCTCCCCAGCTGGGATCTCTTTTGATAGTGCTGTGGAGGTTTCTGGAGAAGAGGTCTGTACTCTTTGGGGTTTAAAAGAGGGTTGGGGTAGAGGCAGACATGATGTCCACCATTCCTGAGATGTTTGAAAGGCGAAGGACGAAAGTTTTTTGAACAATATGCCAGGACTGCGGTATGGTGAGTAGAAACTTCCTTACAGAAATGCTTGCACCATAAACATGTTTGAGGAGGTCGATAGTGATGGTCCACTACATTACAACACACTGACTCCTGTAGCCTTCCTCTCTCCTGTGGTTGCTTACAAGAAAGCAGGGCTTTTTTTCCTTGTTGTTTGTTTCTTTGATGTATTTTTTATTTTCCAAACCATTTCATCTTTTGTTAGGGAAGTGGAAAGCCTGGAGCCCATCCCAGCCGCCTCTGGGCAAAGGCAGGGTACACCTGGAACAGCTTACCAGACCATCACAGGGCCAATTATCTATCTATCTATCTATCTATCTATCTATCTATCTATCTATCTATCTATCTATCTATCTATCTATCTATCTATCTGTTTGTTTGTTAACTTTTTTGTTTGTTTACTCATTTACTTGATTATGTGGTTGTTTGTTTAAATGTTTTCTTGTTTAGCCCATGTATTTTGTTCTCTCTCTCTCTCTCTCTCTCTCTCTCTCTCTCTCTCTCACTCTATCTGTGTGTGTGTGTGTGTGTGTGTGTGTGTGTGTGTGTGTGTGTGTGTGTGTGTGTGTGTGTGTTAAATAGAAGGTGCCTGTGTCTGCTCCTTTGACGTGTTTTGCTGGTGATATCATCATTACTATGATTAATTTGGTAAATTACTTATTCTTTGTCACAGTGTTTCATTTCAGACCGTTTATGACACTAATGTAGAAACATTCAAGCTGTGGTTCATGACTCCTATCAGAATTACAAGCCATGATCAAAACTACATCTAGCTTGCCTTTTTTACTTGCATTGTCCATTATACCCCTTTCCAACCAGGGTTATACTCACAGTCATTTTGTCTTTGAAAGGGTCAACCTGCGCTGTCTCTTCTTCAACTCTGCTTCACAAAGGGTCGATTTCAATATGAATGGCATCACAAGGATTGCTAACAACCAGGGCGGGACAAATGAATCTCAGTGGTTGTAGATGGAGGTGCAGGGTACTTTCAGCTTTGTTCTGCAAGCACTTACAAAAATAAACACACACAGTCTTACACATACACACTCTCTTAACACACACACACACAGTCTTACACATATACACACACACGCACAAACACACACACACACACACACACGCACAACACACGCACACACACACGCACACACACACACACACACACACACGCACACACACACACACGCACAGAGGCATGGGCGAACAACTCTCAGGTGCTAATTTACAGACTTTACTGCAGTTACTACAATAAACTCTACTACAGTTTTTAAAATAAAGTTTACTGCAGTTATTGCAACAAGATTTAACAAGGAAAGTGGGGGGGGGGGAGGGGGGAGGGGGGGGAGGAGGGGGGGGGAGGGAGGGCGGCGGGAGGGGTGGGGGGGGCGCTCCCCCTATTTAGACCGAGAGTGGGGGCAGGGAGGTTTTATGACTCATGACGACCTAAATCCTGCGGGGTATGTGCGCGCCAAAACTCTTACACCCCACCTCTGTGAATTATGCACTCGTTTGTGTGCCTCATGCTCAGTGAACCAGCGTTGAACCAGTGTTCGAACATACGACAGGATGTGTACACTACGTGTCGTACACTTCATGATGGAATGATACAAGGCAAGAACCAACAAACACCTGCACGGAGAAAGCTGATCTAAGATTTGCGCTTGGCAAGTTGATGCCAAAATGCTCATTTGCATACTGGGCTCGGATTTGCATTATGAAATAAGCCTAATGAACTTTTTATTTTTTATTTTTTTAAACGGAAATAGCAGCATAGCAACCTAAACTGTTTTAGTTGGTTGAAATGGCTTTCATAATAATAATAATAATAATAATGGGCTTCAGATCTATTAAAAACACACCTTTAAATAACGTGTCAAATAAATTATGCATTATTAAAATAAATAACCATAATAAGCATTTGTTCCCCAAAACATTAATCCCCAAATACGAGCTTGTATGGGGCATTAAAACCAAACAGCAGTGCCCTTTTGCCCCACTGACAGGTGTCCACTCAGCTGCCTGCTGGAGACTTCTGGAGAGCAGAAGCTGTTAACCCAAGAACACTCGTCTCCATTTCACTCTCGCTAAAACCCCAAGCGGTTGACTGAAGCCTGTAACATTAGGCGGCTTACATACAAATATTTGTTAATTCTTTTACATTCATGTCGGGTCTTTTTACAGCGTGCACACACGCACGCACCCACACGAGGTTGATGAAACATGGCTGCCAAAATATGAGAAAACAGCCACAGTCCAGTTTAAACAATGTGTTAGGGGGTTGGGGGGGATGCTGAGAACTCTGAAAACGTTAATTATAAGGCTCTTGCGTGAACAATGCGAGCGCTTATTCCTCCGGGGTCACGGAGGGAGCGTCGCGCGGTGCCGAGCACAGATGCTGCGTGTTGAGGTTGAGCCAGTGGGTATGAAAAAGAGAGAGCAGCAGAGGAGGCATGGCCATGCGAACAATGCCATTCATTTACAGCCGATCCTCCTCCTCCTCCTCCCTCCCCCCATCCTCCCCCCTCTCGTCCCAAACCTCCTTGTCTTCCACCCCTCCACCTCACTTTCTTACTCCACTGCTCCAACACACACACACACACACACACACACACACACACAAAAGGGGGGGTGGGGTGGAACGATAATACATTAGCACCACACCCAACCTCCTGCCTGCCAGACGCAAATACACATACGCTTGCACAACCGCGGACGCATTTATTCATACCGTCAGAAAAGGAAAATTACCACTCGAGATACCGCACCCAACCCACAATACACCCAACCCCTCGAGCCCCTTCACATCCCACAACATACACACACACACACGTACACCAAACATCCTAACCTTGCATCATGAAGTAAGCACGCCTGTCTTCTCTCGCTCCCCCTCTCTCTCTCTTCTCTCTCCCCCTCTCTCTCTTTTCTACCGCTCTATCACTCTCTCTCTCTCCACCCTTCACAATCAGTGTCAGGCTGTTTTTGCCTGGCAGGGACCCAGCTGTCATCCACACCCAGCTCCTCCCCCACAGAAACCAGCCAATCACAAGGCGCAGGCATTGGGCACCAACCTACCAGCACTAACCTCATTAGCATAGGAGAGCGGCTCTACAAGCAGTCAGACAGTTATTGTTTTTTTTAAAGACACAGCGGCTCGTTCTGCCGGCAGGCCTACACTCGACATGTCACGAGACCCTGCCTCGTCCTGAGAGGTTCGTTAAGAAGAAACGCCGTCAAGCTTGATATGTGTTTTAACTTGAAGGGCTCTTCCTTTTTCCTCCTTTCAACCCCCACCCAGAATTAAAACTAACATTCCATCCTATTATTGACTACCATCGCACTACAGTGTGAATTAAACCTCCCTCATGATGAAGCTCCAGTCCCAGCAACGATTCCCAGCACAGGCTGCTTACTCAGATACAAAGGTTTCTCTTGATCGTCAGAAGAACTCAACCACATCCCGCCCACACACGCTTCTCAGCTGCTTATTCAGTTTAAGGCTGTAACATCCATTCATTCTGAAACACCCGAAGAATTTACAAGCCTATTTTAGCAACTCAAGCAGGACACACCAATAAATAAACAAGAAGGCACAGGTACGGGTACACGTTTTACCCTGGGATCACACCAGAGTACTTCGAGTAACTACAAGCTCCATACTTTAGACAATGTTAATAAACCCACCGGAGTTTTCATGGTTTCATCCAGGATTTCATCTGTACGGTAACCACTTGTGGTATTCCAAATGTAAATAAAACACCGTCGTTAAAATGGCTAGACATGCGTTCACACACCAAGGCGAATAGTCTCAGAGATGGAATATTAACGGTACTATTCAATTCAGCGACGTGGGGACTTAAAAAGGGGGAAAAAAAATTTTTAAATCATGTGGTAAATTTTATAGTTCATTTCTACATATTCTAACCATGACAGAGGCAGGCTAGGTGAGCTCTGCAAGCAGACATGTATTAAAATTTCGTTTTAAAATACACTATACTAAAAAATACTTTTTCCATTTCAAAGCGTAACAAAGACATCGCTGCTCAAAGTAACCATGACAAATCACGCGTGCCCTTCGTTTGGGTTAAGCATTATCCACTTGAAATAATAATAATGATCTAAAGAATTATTTGGTCGATCGTCTGTTTTCCGCCGAGGCCAAATAACTCCCAGAGACCAAATAATTCTCCGTACCATACGAAAGCCGAATCCTATAATTGTCTTATTATTCATTCAGAATATTTTCAAGGTAGACAGTCACGTTACTATGCTGCACTTTCCAGTTGTGCAATAATCATTCAACTTTATCCCATTGCAACAACACAATAATTCAGTTATCCCATGACAATGATGAAATATCAAGAATTATTTGATGGCTTTCCACCAATCAGAAACGAAAAATCTTTTGAATGACTAATGATGTATTTTAATCCTGAAAAAGTGGGCCAATCAGATCTGTTCTTGCATAATATCGAATAATAACACCCTTAAAACTTTAGAAACTTCTAAAACTTCTATACTGGAGTATATAATATGACTACGTATGCAAATGCAGAAGTGTCACCTGCAAACTTTATGTACTTCAGGGAAATTGAAAAAAACGACATCCACTAGATATACATCAGTCAAAACAAACGTGCAGAACGTTCCATAGCAGGTATCACGGAGGATATGCGGTGTCTCAAATAAACTATGACCTACACTTTAAGTGTTCACTAATCTAGAAAATCCTGGAGACTGCTACACAAAAAAACATACTTTGAAGGAACGCTGTAGCACATTTACTTAGTGCTAATACTCCTGAACACTCGAGAATAATATTGAAGTATGTGATTTGTGACAAAGCCCTAGTTTATTCAATCTGTTATGGATGTTGATGCTTCGAAGGAACGCAGAGTATCCCAATTTGCATAGGTATAGTCACAACACAAACTTAGCCCTGGTGATATAATGGACTTAAGATCTGAGAACTCGTCCTAATTCATCAGAATAAATGTAAACACTCAGACTTCCCATGAGAGGAAATTACTTTTGGTGAAAGGATGCACATGAAAATACGAGGAATGTGAAGAAGGTATAGACCACTGTGATGAGCAGCTGCATTCGTTCTACACAGTGGAAGAGAGGAGTACAAAGGTCATGACCGTTTGGAGGTTTTTTGTTCCACATGACTGATGCACTGAGCAAGAACACCAGGTCAGGACATGCAAATAAGGAACAAAAAAAGTTTAGGGGGTATTTCGTGGACACGTGTGGCTAATAACTTGAGCTATGACATGGCAATCGTAACGTCTGTTTAGCTTGGAGACATGGACAAGACACTCGAGTTAAACGAACGGAAGGCCTGAGTGATGAGACACTGCCTTGGATTAGCACTGGACTGAAAAAAGAAAAAAATTATAATAAAAAACGCAAGAGGCGTATTTAAAGCTTGTTTGTCATCCTAGTCCTCTTTAGACTCGTGTGTGATATTACTCTGGCAGTTTGCAATCTGTCCATCATCAGCTGCTGCTATTTTCCCCAAGCAGGACTCCAGATTAAATGTCACGTGCAACGTTACTTCATCATTTGCTGCGGAGATGACTCCAGGTGATAGGCGGGGAGCTGGGTGTATTTTGTCATGACCCACTCAGATCTCTGCTAATCATTCGGTCTGCCAGCAGAACATAGTGCGAATAGAGAAAGTCGGCTTGCTGTTAAGAAACGCCGTGCTGAGCGCTCCTGAAATAGCTGAGGCACTACATTTAGGCCCTCATTGTTCCTGTGGTCTACAGCACTATAGCAGTGCTGAGGGAGCGCCCCTCTAAGAGGCGTCTGCTCCGCCTCTGCAGCCCACAGGAAGGAGCACAGATAAAGAAAAGAGCTCTGCATCTGCCTTCGTCCACGCGAGCTCTCTATCTGCACACAACATGCTCAAACTGCAATCTGATCAAACTCACAGCCACGCGGGTTAGCACAGCGTAGCCTACACATGTAAATGACGACGCGGCAGAACCAGTGACGTGTACAGTACACCTCATCCAAGTACTTGTGCTGCTCTGCTGTAGGCGACCGGCAGCAAATTTAAAACAGAAAGGAAAGAAAAGATTCAAATTAAAACGAATGAAACGTTGCATTTGGTTTCGTACGTTTTATACGACTTATGGATGTTAGCGCCCTTTTTGAATCCTGTTAAATACAGTTGGGTGGGAAAATACACGTCCTCCCCGTGCTTGTGTGGGTTTCCTCCGACAGTCCAATGACACGCACATTAAACTCACTGGCTGTACCAAATCACCCCTGGGTGCGAGTGTGAATACCCCGCCTTCGCTGAGATAGGCACCAGCCTCCCCGCAGCCCTAATAGGATTAAGGGGTTAATTAAATGAATTTACAATTTCAAGGTTCAACAACCATCTTTAAAATTTTACTTTCTAAAAATTTAACAACTTTATTCCTTTGTAGTCCTGGTATAAAAAAAGACTCAACTTAAAAGGTTTATTCAGATACACTACACAAGAATGGCGTGATCTGATTGGTTCGCTACCTCAGGATTTAAAAACGTTATCGTGAACGGATAATGCTTGAATCAATACAACAAACACTAAAACGGTCCCTTGAAGCAGGCGTAAGTAGTTATCACACTTTAAAATAGAAAAATAAGCCATAATCTCGCTTTTCTTGTGTTTCTGTGTAGTATATACTAAAACTTCGAATAAGCTGTTAAATATACAGCATAAACTTCTGCTCAGAGATCACCTGACCTGCCACTTTATTAAAAATGATACATTATATATATATATATATATATATTAGGGGTGCCGGAAAAAATCTATTCACGTCTGAATCGCGATTCTTATTTATTAGCATTCTGAATCGATCCAAATTTTCAAGAATCGATGTTTAAAAAC
>JBCNYH010000026.1:22296831-22310650 GCA_039654325.1 Tandanus tandanus
GGTTTGCCGGGGTGTTTTTGGGTGTGGAAAAGAGGGAAGTTAAAAGTTGTTGTTGTTCCCCCCCCCCCCCCCCCCCTTCCTGTCTTCCTCTCCTTTCTATTTTTTTTCCCCTTCCTCTTTACACGGGTGGTGATTTGCGATGAGATGCTTATCACTCCTCTCCTCCATTTGGCTCCTTGTCTTTCAGAGTTTTCGTCTCCCTGTTGCATGTTAACGTGTTAATTGCCCCTTGTTAAGGGCTCCGTTTTAAAAAGGCCCATGTCATCATGTTTGTGTGTGTGCGTGTGCGTGTGTGTGTGTGAGAGAGAGGGAGAGAAAAATAGAGAGAGACATGTGCCTCAAAGCTACCATTCCCTTTTTTCACCTGTCGCCTTTTCTTATCCAGCCCCTCTTCCTCTGCTAACATTCCACACGGTGATGAGAGCCACAAATCAATGTGAGGGTTCTCAAGAAGTCTCTCACATGCTCTTTTTCTCTTCTAAACTCTCTCTCACACACACACACACACACACACACACACACACACACACACACACACACACTCACACACATAGCGCTCTCACACTCTCTTTAACTGGTAGTTGTGATCACGATTGGAAGCAAGTAGAACTCTCTATTTTCTCTATTTTGAAAAAAAATGTGAACCATAGACTCAATTAAACACACACAAACACACACACACACACACACAAACACACACACACCCCCTGTGACGACTTTTAGAGAAAGTGGTACCTACACTGGCATCCTGCATGAGAGCAGTGTGAAAGGAGGTAAATTTGCAAATGACGGTGCAAATGATCCTGTCTGTTTTTATATTCAAAGGTGTTTGATGGTTGTTGTTGTTGTAGCGTGTGGGTTGGTGTGTGATGTATCAATATTCAGTGTGTTCAGGTGTTTTTCAGGCTGATGCTACAGTATGTGCATATGATAATTAGCACGTTAGGGTGTTGCGATATATTTGCAGACTAATGGTGTGTGTGTGTGTGTGTGTGTGTGTGTGTGTGTGTGTGTGTGTGTGTGTGTGTGTGTGTGTGTGTGTGTGTGTAGGTGGTTGATGCTCACATACATATGCATCATTACACTCTCCAAAGTATGTTTCTGACAGAAATGGAGTGACCTGTTGTTTATTTCACATTAAAGCTACAGAGAATACTACACTCAGGATGACAACACAAAATACACTATGTGGTCAAACGTTGGACGACGGATCATCGTACCCATATATGCTTGTTGAACACCGCATTCCAGATCTAGTCCCGTCTTTGCTGTTGTAATAACCCCCACTTTTCTGGGAAGGGTTTCCTCTAGATTTTGGCAAGTAGGAGTTTGTTCCTCAACAGTGTTAGTGAGGTCAGGGACTGATGTTGGGTGAGGAGGCCTCTGTGCATTCATCAAAACAATCTGAAAATGTAGTAAATTATGTTTAGAGAGGACACAGCAAGAAGGTCTTGGGTCGAGTCCTAGGCTCGGACGTTTCTGTGTGTGTGTGTGTGTGTGTGTGTGTGTGTGTGTGTGTGTGTGTGTGTGTGTGTGTGTGTTGCCCGGTGTCAGCTGAGATCCAGCCTCCCCACGACCCTAGTAGGATTAAGCGGTTTGTCTAATGAGGGAGTGAGTGAGTATATTAATAGATAAGGATGGGAATGGCGTTGGGACCACCCGATATGATATTATCACGATACCTTGGTGCTGATTTGTTTCTTATCGCGATTCTATTAATATCTTTTTTTCCCCCAAAAGCTTCAACCATGTAAAAGAATGCTGAGTTATAATTGATGTCATGTTGAGAATTAAACATGAATAATTAAACGTAACTGACTCTTTATAGAGCATTAGAGCAATACATAACCGAATCGATTTTTTCCCACCCCATCTCTATTTTTAGAATATTTCTATAGAATTTCTTTGGATTTTGGGATTTTGCTATACTGTATTAATCCCGCAAGGGAAATGATTTTTTCTGTAATGCTAAAAATATTGCAGTATGAGTCGACATCCAGTATCATCCAGTATTTTCTTTAAATTACCCACCTTATGTACTTATGTTTTGGTGAAGGGCTCATAAGCACTCACATTAATATATATGAACTATAAGCCTTTTTAAAAGAAGCCTTATTTGTCACATGTACAGTATATTATAGTACAGTGAAATTCCCACCTGTCATGGCTTGTTAGGAAATTGGGGTCAGAGTGCAGGTCAGGCATGATATCATGCCCCTGGAGTAGATAGGGCTAAGGGACTTGCTCAAGGGTTTAACAGTGGCAGTTTTTTTTTATCATCCATCCATCCATCTGTCTATATCTATCTATCCATCTATCCATCTATCTATCTATCCATCCATCCATCCATTCCACACCACTGAATGCATTGGTCCACTTTTGTGGTTTCTGCTGCAATGTTTTTACTTGAGTGGGTTGTACCTATTACCTCAGACAAACATTCATTCCCATACAGCTGTGTAACTTCACACAGACCATGGGTCTTGAACCCATGACCTTCTTTTTGTGAGGCGCAAGTGTTAACCACTATGCCACTGTGCCCCCTATTATTATTTAGTGTTAAACCATACAAGTTTATAATGTGGAATATCTTCCGAACAACTCTATCAGCAGCTGTTCCTTCACCGACACCCCAAAACACACACACACACACACACACTTTTTTTTTGTCTCCCAAATTTGGTTTTGATCAGTTCCCCAACACCTCTCCCTTGTCATCCCGCAGCTATTAACCATTAGGGCCAATACGAACATCCCACAAGACTCCTCAAAATAGGTAGTTATGTCCTTTCAAACTGCAGGTCATCCTGCGTCACAGGGTGGTGTAACAGACTCCGAGGAAAATGCCATCTTCCATCTTCTACATACATGAGCTCAATTATCAAGTGTCACTGTGATTGATAGAGGAGAGAGTATGCCTTACCAGTCAGCACTGACAATTTAGTGGCTTTCTTGACTCCTGGACATGAATGGCCGTGGCATTATTGGTAATCTCACAAACTCCCAGTGATAGTGGGAATGCTTTTCTGTTGTGCCACCGCTGACTGTTGCAAACCTGACACTGGAGACTCCTTCCCAAAAGTCTCCATGCAGAAAAATCATTCCTGATTATTGTTTTTTATCATAAGTAAATCTATAGGTCTAGATTACAGGACATTAGCTGTACAAGTCTATGCAAATAAGCTGTTATCATGGAAATGGGGATACAGTAGAACCAGCACATGTGATATAGCATTACCGACAGAGCTGGTGTGGTAAAACAGAATGCAGCTGGTTGATGAGTTTGTGTTAGTAAGGAAATGGCTGTGTGGAGTGTCCACACATTCCTAAGAGGAGCATCATAGTGGTACAGCTAAAAGGCGGACATGACCCCGAGTTAGCCTGACCAGCAGGGGCTTTTTTTTCAAGATTATTTGACTAGCATTTTCAGGCAACCCTCAGAGCAGTCATCTGTGAAAATATGTATTTCTTGTATTTAAAGTATGGGCAGCCCGGTGGTGCAGTGGTTAGCACATCCGTCTCACAGCAAGAAGGCCTGGGTTCGATTCCCCGGCTCGGGCGTTTCTGTGTGGTTTGCATGTTCTCCTTGTGCTTGCGTGGTTTCCTCCGGGTACACTGGTTTCCTTCCAAAGTCCAAAAACACGCACTTTCGGCTGGTTGGCCGTTCCAAATCACCCCTAGGAGTGAGCGTGATTGTGAATGGTTGTGTGTGTGGCCGTGCGATGGCCTGGCGAGCTGTTCGGGGTGTCCCTCACCTAGAGTCGGCTGAGATGGGCGCCAGCCTCCCCGCGATTCTAATTAGGATTAAGCGGCTTAGAAAATGAATGAATGATATTTAAAATCTTTCAAGTGATTGTCATAAGACTTTCGATCTTTTCAGCATCTGTAAAGGATCCAAATGCTAACAGTAACGTGAAACTTGTAGTCATTTACTTCTAACATAGGGACTGTGTAGCAGCTGCTCTCTCTCTCTCTCTTGCTCCCTTTCTCTCATCAGAACATGTGTGTAATATGACGTGTGCATGTGCAACAGCTGTTTTTTCCCCTCTTTTTTTTTTTTTTTTTTAGATCCGGAGTATGGCTTCCCCCAGAGACTGCCTGTAATAATTTAGACACATCTGCCATTGCAAATAGACAGGTTATTTTATTTTATTTTATTTTTAACCGTCTCATATAATTTCCTTTGTGCATGTGTGTTACACTGGGCGCCAGCCTCCCCGCGACCCTAATTAGGAATAAGCGGTTCAGAAAATGAATGAATGAATGAATGTGTGTTACACTGCTTTTAAAGTCATTGTTTCTATTAGTACCCATCTATGGAATTAGGTAATGCAGCACTGTGTTGTTTCAGACATGATAGATGTGAGCGCAAGCTGGTCATAATCTGGAGTGGAGAGGTCATTAAAGCCATGCTGTAGAAAGGAGGCGAGAGAAGGAAAGGGAGAGACGAAGGATTTAAAAAAAAAACAAAAACAAAAAAAAAGGCAGAGGCTGGGTTTTTCCCATTCAGATGTGTTCAGATCAAACAGCACATTAGCAGTTAGCGTGCAGCAGCAGCTGCTAGTGGATAAAGAGCAGGTCCGATCTGTCACGAATCTGCTTTAGTGAGCCTGACACCTTCACTCACACATATACACACACACACACACACACACACACACACACACACACCTCGCCTTGTTCTCACACACTATTTGAATGCAGTGTTTGTATTTCTGCCTCACTGTCTTCTTTCTTCTAGCGACAGAGTCATCAACATCAAAGCTCGCTGTCTTTTATTTTTCATCAAGATGTTGTGTGTGTGTGTGTGTGTGTGTGTGTGTGATATAAGACAGTGTCTGGGGGTAGGGTAGAGCTGGTTACTTTAAATCAACACCACTGGCAATTTAGAAAAGTTTACACACACACACACACACACACACACAAAACAGCTGCACCATACCATTCAATATTTGAGGAAGCATACAACAATGTGCGCGCACACACACACACACACACACACACACACACAAGCAAAAATTATGTGGAAAAAATAAGAACATACCATGGAAATATATTTTAAGAAGTAAACATTTCACCCTCTTTGATACAGTGCCTACAGATAAAGGTGATGCACTCCAACAAAACACATGTGTTCATTTTTTAATTTGAATAAACAAAAACAGATCAGCAACATGAAAAAGGTAAGTACACCCTTAGACTTATCACATCTTCCAGTCCGTTATATTGGAACCAGGTGTTTCAAATTAGGTGTCATTGATTATAACCTCCTGCAGGTGGAACCTGTCTTGTTTAAACTTGACACTTTGGGTCTGGTGTTCTCTTTGTTATTTAATTGTTTGGTGTCATCATGCCAAGCTCTAAAGAGCTCTCTAAAGTGAGAATAAAAGGTTGTGGTTGCCTCTGGATCTGGAAAGGGATTCAGAATGATCTCTAGATTATTTTAAATAAATCATTCCGTTGTAAGGAATGTCACCTACAAGTTGCATAGATTTCAAACAACTGTCAGTGTGTTTAGAACTGGCCACCCAAGCAAGACCATTTAATATGAAAAGAAGTCTCCGAAAATCCTAAAATTTCAAAATCCTAAAACATCACAGGACCTGCAGTTAACTTTCACAACTGTTAGTGTGAAAGTGCATATGTGTACAATCAGAAAGAAATTGGACAAAATGTGACCTGCATGGGAGGCTGTTGAAAAGGTACTCTGGACATACCAGTCAAAGATAAAGTTGTTTGGCTGCAGTCACATTACGCATGTGAACAGGAGAACCTTGTACAAGCAAGGTGGTGGGAATGTTCTGGTTTGGGGTTGCTCCAGGGACTGAGCAGCTTGGGTTCATTGATTCAAGTATAAATTTTGCATCACATAAAAGAATGCATGAAGATAAAGAAACTAAAAAAAAAGTAATGGCCTAGTCAAAGCCTAGTCAAAGAAAAGCCAGTTACCCTAATGTGCATATTCTTGGACTGTGGGAGGAAACCGGAGTACCTCGAGGAAACGCATGCAAGAACAGGGAGAACATGCAAACTCTATGCAGAAATGCTTTCACCGAGCCTGAGACTCAAACACATGACCTTTTTGCTGTGTGGCGGACTTGCTATCTACTACCTTACCATCTCGCCATGAATAAATGATTGAAAAGGCTAATTCTTCTGGTTTTGTTCATGTTTGTTCCCGTTTTCTGTAGGCACTGTTTTGTTCTATTATTAAAGCAAGTGAAATGTTTGCTTGTTGAAATATGTTTAAAATTTATGGGATATGCTTATTTTTTTCACATGTAAATACTTCATAGTGTTATGATGTAGGTGATATGAAAGGGTAGGGTTACACTACACTTAATACTTTGCACTGGTTAAAGTGTAACTTCATCTACAGCTCTGAGCCTAGTGTTGCTCAGTATATGCAGTGAACTTCTGTTCGGTTTAGAATGCTGCAACATAACATTTAACGCTATCATAACATAGTGAGGACATTTGTCGCTATCATATCTTTGTGAAGACATTCAACCCTATCCTATCATTGCATGGATGTTTGATGGTATCCTATCATTATGAGGACATTTGACACCATCCTATCATAGTGAGGACACTTGACACCATCCTATTATTGCAGAGATGTTTGACACTATCCTATCACTGTGAGGACGTTTGACACTATCCTATCATAGTAAGGACGTTTGACACTATGCCATTACTGTGAAGACATTTGATACCATGCTATCATTCTGCGGACATCCTATCTTACCTAAGCCTCCCAAAAAACATTAAATATGTACATGTGTCTTATATTATTATATTTAAAAAATATATAATATAATTGTGCTTTTCATTCAATCCACCATAACTCATTTTCATTTCAGAATGTGTAGTGGATCAGAAAAATAAAGTTCTGTTCATCTGTTGTTGTGTGGGTGTGTGTGTTGGATGGGAGGGTCAGTGGGTGAGCTGTCTGTGGTCATTAAATAGCAGTTTGATCACTGAACATCGGACAGGGTATGAACTTCAGTGTGACACACTGCTCTCATCTTGAAGTGGCTTAGCGGCAGTTTAAAAGCAAGTGTGTGACTGTTTTGTACATGCGTGTGCTGTGTCGGTTCGGGTGTTCCTGAGTCGTTTCCTTTGGGACTCAATTCCCTACAGAGGGAGCTGACAGACTGCAGTGAGAGAGTTTGCTGTTGAACACACACACACACACACACACACACACACAGAGAGACACACAAGTTACTTACACAACACTCATTCGTAAATCATGCTGTCATCAAGTTTCTTAAGTAAAGAGTTGCTGAGGCTTTGAGTATAATAGTACAGGTATGCAAAGAACACGGAGGAGGTTGATAGTGAAGCTGTTAGGCCCTGAAACGAACTGCTCGCTGTCTGTTTTTGCTTTTGGTGTGAGTGATGCAATGATCCTGGTGTTTGGCCAAGAGACATCATTCTTGATCTGCTGAAAGAATTCACCATTCACACACACATACTCATCTACTCACACATTCACCAGTCGGTTTACTCTCTCACCCATTCACACACACTCACACACACACCCCTTCGCTACGTTCCTCCACTTCACCTTCTGACTCCCCTCGTTTGGGTCTTTTATGCAGTCTCTGTCTATATTTCCCCCCCTCCCCTCATCTCAGCACACTGTTTACATTTTTGTTTGTTGCACTTTTGTAATTATGCTAATCTCTTTTCCATTTTTTGTAATCATCATTTGGTGGCCAAGTAGGCATTGTGCTCCCCTGTTATTAACGCCGAGTGTTAATCCTTCATGCCGCTTCAGGTGTTCCTCATTTATCTTTGTTAATATTTTCTCCTGGATGCCAGCTGGGTACTACAGTGCCAGGTCTGAAATCAGCGAGCACGGAATTGCTAAAATTGATGCCCTAGATGCCCAACTTTGACCATGGGAGCGCTCTGCACGCCCTTCAATTATTTATATATTTTGCTGTCTAGTTGCCACGACGACGTCGCCGGGCTTGAGAAAAGTGTCTCTGAGACGAGACGAGACTCTTTTGTTTTAGCCAAAGCCCCCTTCACCCCGACTAAAAAAAGCTCCTTAACTACGTACCCTGGAGGGAGGAAAGGGGGCCAGTGACTTTATTTAAGACAAGGCCTCTTTTGTTTTAACATGTGAAAGATGGGGGGCGGCTTAATTGGCCTATTTAATGGTGTTTTGCATGTGAATGCTGGCCTAGCAGAGCATCACTAAATTCTGTTGTGTCAGTCAGTGATTGGAATTTAGATTAGACCAAACACTTATCTCTCTTCGATCAACTGTACTAATTAACGGCCGGTAACTGGCGAGTTAACTCTACAAACTTTTTTGGAGGGGGGGGGAGCCATTACACACTCTCACTTACACACTCTTTTCCTCTAGCTCTTTCAAACTTGCGTCCAGCATGGACATACATCCTTCTGTCTTTTTTTGTTGTTGAAAAATGATTATGTAGTGGATAGAGAAGGAGTTTAAGGCACAGAATTACTCTATCAGGGAGATTAATGTGAGGATGTGCTTGCTCAGGGTAAGTGTGTGCTTTTTTGTAGCATTCAACACACAAATATATTCAAAGGTCTAACGTTAAGCTATAAATAAGCATGTTCTAGACGTACAGGTATTTGATTTTGTACGTCAGCACTGTGATGCAGGATTTTTCCTCTTTATTAAGAATTGTGTGTGTGTTTTGTCGAGTTCAGTGGACTAATGTATTGTTTATTTTGATGATTGTAAATCATGTGCGGGTGTAATGTAACATATTATATGCCACGTGAACACCCCACAGAATTGTTTCATTATTATTGTGAGTTATACTATGGGGTCGGGTTTTACGCTGGCACAGTGGGTAGCATTGACATGTCATAGCTTTTGTCTGCGGGAAGTTTTAGTTTCCATTATGCCCATGTCTCCCTCCCAAGATTTCTGGTTACCTTGTTGGTGTAGATTCTCAATCATCCAGGTCATAATCATCCAGGCTTTTTAGGATTCTGGTTACCTTCTTACTTCAAAAATAGGCATGTTGGTCAATGGTTTGGAGCCTTTAAATTGCCCCTAGTTTTGTGCATGCCTGGCGTTGTGCTTTCACCGTTCACTCCTAGTGTTCAGTGATCGAATCTGGATCAAGTGAAACTCCAGCGCTTACTGAGAATGAATTCAAACAAATATGGAGCTGTAATAAGAGACTAATTTAGTATTGTGTATCTTATCCTTATTGTTTGTACTGCTCATACCGGGTTTCATTTTAATCACTTTTGTTTAACCCAGAGCCCCTGCGAGCACTGTGTCCGTCATGGTCTATGGTTTGTAAGACTCTCTCTATTTGTAATGTTTCATACGTTGACTGAGTTTAAGCTTTATTCTTGTATAATTGTGTAATTATATTTTGTGTATTTTTGTATTATACATACAGTATATTTAATATATAAAGATAAATTCTTCCAGGTTATGTTCCAAAATATATTAAAAGGATCCATCATTCAAAACTGGAATTAAATGTTATTGTTATACATTATGTGTGTCGTTGTAAGAAAGGAGTAAATAATTTTAAGACTTGTATTTAAATCATCCTCTACATAAAGTGCTGTGTGTGTGTGGCGCAGCAGGGCATCATGGGAGGCGAGATGGGAATGGTGAGTCCCGGGACGGTTTCCCCGACTAAACCAGGCTCTCAGTATTATCAGCACTACAGCAGCAACCAACGGCGACGACCACTACACAGCGACCCCATGGGTAACATCATCATCATCATCATCATCATCGTCATCACCAGCAGCACCACTGTTCTTTCATCATTTGTGTCATTGTCTTCATTATTATCACAATTATTAGCATTAGCATCACAACCTTTTGATACCCAATGATCATTATGATCACTGGCATTACTATTATTATTACTGCAAATACTATCATCATCTTCACTGTAGTGATTATTTTTTAATCCTCCCCTCACCTTATTCCTCCTAATACAAATTAGTTCATAATTAATTCTTTTTTGGGATGTCGGAATGAAATCGATTACGTACAGTCGGGTGAGTGCTTTTCCAGTCAGCTGCCAGGCCCTGGCGAGATTTCAGATCAGCTTTAATGCTGCAGTTTCTTCACGTCTCTGGAGCTGTACTGGAGCGATGAGCGGCTTTCTTTCAGAAGATGTTCTGTCATTTGGAATTTTGATACAGTAGTGGAGAGCGCTGTCGAACACGCCGCACCTTAAAGTTTGTATGTGTTCAGAAGAGACTTGAGCTAGCAACTCATAGCATGTGATTAGCATCATTTTAAATCTCACCAGACCTTTCAGTGGATCCTGTGGGTAGGGGCGGGGTCATCTTGGAAGAAACCACACCCATTAGGAGAAAGGTGCTGCAGATTAAGATGAAGATTAAAGTGATCAGTCAGGTATACGCTGGTGTTTTCTTTTTTTTTTTAAGAGACATCTGAAGAAGACGACAAGCAAACAACACTGTAGTGCCTTTTTTCTTTAATATGGCACTCATGTCTGTAAATCTTCCGTAATGTGTATTTTATGATTATTAGATGAAGTTAACTATTCGAGTTGCTGTAATTTATGCATTCAATGCGTCATAGGTTAAACTGATTAAACCAGTTGTGCTGTGCTCAGTGTCCCAGTGCTTGCCATCAAACTTTCCACATTACGTAATTAGATTTTTTTTAAGTACCTAAATATGCGAGTGCTTCAGAAATCAGGCTTCCAGGTTAGTCTTAATGCCCTCCAGGCAATTTTATACTTCTTTTCATATCTCATGAAAGTCTCACCTTTTCTTCCACACACATCCATCCCCTCCTTTTCCTTCTTTTTCTTCTTCTTCTTCTTCTTCTTCTTCTTCTTCTTCTTCTTTTAAAAAAAAAAAAGGTTTTGGATTTTGTTTATTTATTTATTTATTTATTTTTGATGTCTTACCTATAAGACAGCAGCTGGCATGTCATATCATCTGTCTCATAGTTGGAATGGAGTGCTGTCATCTGAAATCTAAAAAGATCTAAAAAATCATCACGTGAAAGAAAAAACTTTTTGATTTTCTTTTTTCTTTCTTTCTTTTTTTTTTTTTTTTTACAGAGGTCCAGACAAAGAAAGTGCGTAAAGTTCCGCCCGGCCTGCCCTCCTCGGTAAGTCATGTCTTTTATTTAAAAATCTGACTTCAGTGAAATAATATTTTTGCTATCCACACAAGTCTGCATGTGCCATATCCCATCAGCCAGTGCATTGGTGACATGAATGTATGGCAGCTCTATTTACAGCAGCTCTTTGTATTGATATTTCCTCTGGGTCACATGTGTTAACATGATGGTTGTAGAGAATAAGTCTGAGTTTTATTGAAAGCGTTCGGAGCTTTTTGATACTCTGACTCCGATCAGTTCCATAAGCAGCAGTGTGTTTTCCTTTTGTTTGTGTGCTGAACACACCACAGTGATGGGCGTATTTGTGTGCTTTTCATATGCGTGACAATGATGCTGTTGCAGTGCGTGTTTGTGTGTGTGCTTGTTTAATGGATTTCGGTTTTGTGTGTGTGTGTGTGTGTATGTGTGTGTGTGTGTGTGTGCTTTCTCCAAGCAGTTTTTGTTTGAGATTTTGTTTGTTTATCCAGCAGATGGTCATACCTGTTTTTTTCTCTGTAATTTGTATTTTGCTTTGTATGTTCTGACATTTTATCCCTCTCCACAAGACATTATAATATTATATTATATTATAGAATGAATATTAAACAAAGTAGTACATTTTTAAATTTTCTTTTCTTTTTTCATTTTTTAAGACCAGTGAATTAAAATAATAATAATAATAATGTTTTATTAAGATGCCATAGTTTTTCTTTCTTTTTTTCCCCCTCTTTTTAATTAAGTTCAGTTAAAAGTAGTATCATAAATTTCCTGCACATTACTGTTTATTAAGCAGTGACCTCGAATTTCACCCCAGAGCAGACATTTTATAAGTAAACTGCACTACAGTATGGCAAACCATTTATGAAGTTAATTTACCTACTTGACAGTTATGCAGTTTCCAGAATAATGTGGCAATCAAGAGAATATTAGGCCACATTAGTGAGTCCTCATCTTATATTTCTTTCCTGTTTTTTTTTTTTTTTTTTTTTTTTTTTTTTTTTCGTGGGGGGGTTTTTTCTTTTTTTTTTTTTTTTTTTTTTTTTTTTTTTTTGTTTATTAAGTTTATTGCTATCGCTCTCTCTCTCTCTCTGTCTGTCTCTCTATACACTCTCTCTCTCTCTCTCTCTCTCTCTCTCTCACACACACACACACACACATGCATGGCTGTTTTTTTTTTAAGTAAGATTAGCAAGAAAGAAAGTGGTAACAATGTGAATTGTACGAAAGTCATGGCTGTCAGTCATAATTAATTATGAGCTTATTTTGCTGTATAGAAATTACCTTTTACTATTTGTATTGTTCTACAAATTCAAAGTAGTTATTTATTTATTTATTTATTTATTTAACATCTCACTCAGCTATGAAATGTGAAAGCATCTCTTGAGTTTGTCCTTGAGGAGCTTTATTTTCACCCGACTCTCTCCGTTCCCTCTCCTCTGAGTGCATATCAGAGTTTGTTTAAAGTCGACAGCGTTAATTAAATTAAGTTAGGTCTAGCAGAAGGCGCAGTCGGGACTTATTCTCTTGTGTGTGCTTTAATCCCTGTTCCCTGAGCTGGTCTGCCCCCTTCAGGAAGCCTAAGATATCTACAGGCGATATGCTTCTTCTTTTTCTTTTTTCTTTTTTCTTTTTTTAACTGGGTGCACCGGAGTGCAGTGCTAACAATTCCTCTGAAGTGAGCACAAATTTGTGTGAAAATGAGTGAAAATCTGTGTCTTTGCTGTATGCTGCATTATTTGAAATTTATGTGAATTTGTCTGGTAGGTGTAAAAATTTAATGCACAGCACGACATGTCATATGAGTCATTGTGCTGGTTGATATCCACATAATACACATTGTTTAAACACTTATACACTTTTCCCTTTGTTTCATTCTGCTGTCCCCTTCATTATCTCAGTCAATAAACCACAACAACTCTTAAAGCTTGAACGGAGCAAATATATTTAATTTGATAAAGTGTTTTAATAAAGGCTAGTATGCCAGTATAGATTTATAAGAGCTAAAGCCACTTCTGCCATGTCACTGAGCTCATGCGCCCCTGCGACATTTCCAGTCAGTAGAGCTACTGCGAGTCCTCTCTCTCTGTCTGTCTGTTTCTCATCTATGTTGTAAACGTAATTGCTGTTCACTCCAGCTGGCCTCCTAGACCGCTCTCAGGCTGGCAAGAAAGGTACAGCATGCTGGGAAACATGAGCAACATAAGTAATGCACACACACACACACACACACACACACACACACACACACACACACACAAATAAATAAATAAATGAATAAAAAAGTAACAACAGCGAATAAATATCACACCCCAAAAAACACAGGCGTAAATCTGAGACCCACCATTTTCAGTGTGTTCTCATAGAGATTGGGGAGGAAAAGAGAGAGATAGAGAGAGAGGTGAGAGAGAGAGAGAGAGAGAGAGATGTGTCTCCATGGTGATGCGACTGATTGACAGGCTCTTGAGCGGGTGGCAGTGAGGTGTTGGCCAAGGCCCAAAACTTGAGGGGGGAAAAGAAAATGGCCGCCGCAACACCAGCTGTCACCATCAGCGTTGTCTTAGGAACCGGGAATCATGGATGGATGGTGTGTGTGTATGTGTGTATGTGTGTGTGTGTGTGTGTGTGTGTGTGTGTGTGTGTGTGTGTGTGTGTGTGTGTGCGCGTGTTTTTCCTTTTCCCCGTCTAGACCCTATCTCCTTTGTATCT
>JBCNYH010000026.1:22310750-22324438 GCA_039654325.1 Tandanus tandanus
CACACACACACACACACACACACACACACACACACACACACACACACACACACACACACACACACACACAAGTATGAATGTTATAGTGAACTGCCAAATCAAATGACAGTATAAAATATTGACCATCCTATTCCACTTCCCAAAATCATATTCACTGATCTCACACACAAACACACACACACACACACACACACGAATTAATAACCCCCTCTCTTTCCAATCCAAAGTCACACCAGAAAAAAAAGATACACATATGCTTTGAGGATAAGACTAGAATGCTGGGGGTCAAGAAACAACGCAAGCACTCACTCACTCATTTGCCGAGCCACTTAATCCTACTAGGGTCGCAGGGAGGCTAGATCTTATCTTAGCCAACACTGAGCAAAGGTGGGGTACACCGTGAACAGCTCGCCAGACCATCACAGGGCCAGCATACACACACACAAATCCACACCTAGGGGCAATTTGGAACAAACAATTAGCCTAATGTGCATGTCTTTGGTCTATGAGAGGAAACCGGAGTACCCAAAGGAAACCCACGAAAGCAGGGGCAGGACATGCAAACTCTATACAAAAATGGCCAAATCCGGGACTCGAACCCAGGACCTTCTTGCAGTAAGACGGAAACGCTAGTAGAATAAACTAATATTTTGGATAATTTTTACCTCAGCTAGATGAGTGACGACAATTTGTGTGAAATTTGACCAAAATTTCATTTTAAATCAAAACAACCCTGCATTTTTTTTAACTGTAGCTATGTCACAGATGGAGAAAAGTGCTACCCGCCGTCTTCCACATGTGATCTCACAGACACCTGCGATTATTTAATGGCACTTTGATTAACAGTAGAATGAGCATGCCATCATTCCTACATTCGGTTTTGCTCTGCTGGAATCTCGGCCATGGATAGATCTGTGGCATCGTCAGTATTCCACCTGTTTGCTGTAACGCCACTCCAGACCCAGAAATGAGTGTCAAATCGCTTGTGAAATTTCTCTGACAAAATGATACATAGTCTGGGCCTAGAAGCAGGCGAAGAGGAAATAAAGCACTACAACTAAACTATACAATTGGGTTCACAAAGACCTGTCGTGGAGCTGCGTCAGGGGGCCCGCATTGAAAAATGTTAAGGCGAGACCAATAAGTTCTCGCACATAGAGGGAGCTCTGAGACACAGCTTGATCGGATGGCTTACCCTGCAAGAAAGCGGGAAAAAATAAGTCACTTGGAATCATCAAATACTGCCTGTACCTCGGGAGCGCCATAAAAATCTAAGCCAACACTGAGAATATAATAAAATCAATAACAGTGAGTTAGCGCCCGCTTTAGCTCCAAGTGTTCCCAGGAAAAGGCTCCGGATCCTCTCTGACCAGTATAAAGCGGTTACCAAAGATAAACGAATGAAACCTTTTAGCTCTGAGAGGGGGTGCTGTCAAAATGCCTACAGCATCCCATGCTACATATACAGTATTATGGGTCAAGTGACACCAGCTAATGCTTACTGATTCATGTCATAATGCATGACATCACTAGCAACCAATTACTGCTGTTTGAGTTTATGGCTTTCCTTCTGTGCAAAACAGCACTGCTAAAAACCAGAGTTATGAATTTATATAGACTCACTCTTAATGCTCTTTATCCCTTTATGAGATGAGGGAGTGATGGTTCAAATACTATTTTAATGTGCCAATCCAAAACATGTTTTTGGTCAAATGACATCTGTGTTGTTTAATATAAGTGAAAAGGCAATCGGAATAAATTTATGACATTAAAAGATCCAAGCAACATGTCAGATTTGACTTTATGCATAAATACTGTAGGTCATCGGCATGTGTTGGAATCATTCATTCTCCAAACTGTTAAATACTACAAGGGTCGCAGGGAGGCCAACTCTGAGCAAAGGAATGCTACACCCTGAACAGCCCACCAGTCCATCACAGGGCCAACACACACACACACACAACCATTCACATGAACAACTAGGGTTAATTTGGAACAGTTAGCTTAATGTGCATGTCTTTGGACTGTGGGAGGAAACTGGAATACATACAGGAACGCCCTTGCCTCACGCGGAACTCTAACCCAGAACCTTAATGCTGTGAGGCAGACGTGCTAACCACTACTGCACCGTGCTGAACTTTATTAGAATAAATTAGTGACAAAAATCACTAATACCATCTGAAGTTCGCACACGTATATTGGGCTATTTAGTATTCCAGTAGCTGTGGGATTAAAAAAAAGATTAAACGGGCTCTTGTAATGCATCAGAAGCGTTCACCTTATAATCAGCATCAAAAGTTTGAATCCCAACAACACCACAGCTATTCAGGCCTAAAAAAAAGAAAAAAAATGTTTCTATGTTTCCCCTAACGGTCTCAAGAAAATAGGGTCGGTAGGTCGTCCTTGTTTTTTTCCTCACGAGTATATGTCATACCCCAAATACCATGAATGAATTTATGTCAGAACTCAAGTGTCCAAAAACATAATTATTCTGTATTTTTAAATGTGAAAAATAAGTTGCTCTTAGTCGAACTCTCGAGTAAAGATTTACAGTATATACAAGGTAACATCAGTGTGCTTTCCACATTGTCAGTCTGTTATTTGTATTTACCACACTTTAATTGCTTAATTTAATTATTGTCATTGGTATCATTCTACCACTTACTTTCCTAATTTATTATTCAGGTCCTTGTACTGTTTTCCGTTTTACTCTTTTTGCAAGACAGCTTCGTCAAGATTCAAATCAAGAAGTAGCACTTCATGCGCAGGGTAAACTGAAACCGGGACACCGCCTGTAGTCTATAGTATTAAGCACCTGTGCCTGGAATGCTATGCTATTATCCATAAATATCAGCATGACTCTGGTTTTACAAAGAATAAAAAACACTTACCGGTTCTTTGAGACCGTCTGTAAGGTTTTCACAGCTAACAGCACCACAAGAACGAACCATTTTAACACAGAAATAACACGAATCCACAACGCAAACCAAGCATCTCCGATGTTTTTTTTCCCCCCATGAATGGAAGTTGAAGCCAGTTACCCACGAGAGAGGCGGCAACGCACAGTCTAGATTACTCGTTCTACGTTCTAAACGAAGTTAGCCAACAGAATATAGTGTTGCCACTGGCCGCACACTAAAACGAATTCTCATTGGCTAATTCTGCAAGTCACTAATAAATACAAAGTGCTCGCGCTGACTCCACAGGTGAATGTCACGTGAACATAACCAGCTGGCAGGAACCTCAATGCATAAAACAATCCTACTGATCACAAAACTGAGGTCGGTCGATGTAGGGGGTTTTTTTTCCACATGCCAAAAAAAACCTTTGGGTCGGAACAATTTTGCCGGGTTGGGAGAAACACAACTTTTTTTTTATGCCTCATGTATGAGAGTGAAGAAAGTCTGATTGACCATACTCAGGATAGGTGGGATTATATACCGTTTCTTCTGTCAATCACAGAGACCTTAGCCATAGTGTCCGTGAGTTTATGTAAGAGGAAGAGCGCAGATTGTGCTTTCCTCCGGGTGTTACAAGCAACAACAATAGAAAAAGCTGAAAAAGGTGGACTTTTACAATAATAGGTAATCATTAAAACACTAGTCATTAAATATTTTAAGGAAATGTGTACACACAGGTAACATTATGCTTAACAAAACTAAATATTTTTCCAACAATGCAGAATTCAATGATAATAATAATAAGCAGTTAAAGTCCATTATTTTAGCATGTTGTGAAGTATGAAGGTGAAGATGGAAAGTTGATTCTTTTATGTTGAAAATTTCCACCTTAAATGAATTAGGCACTTCAAATGTTTAAACGCACACTTCATCATGGTGAAATCTTGACTGCTGTGGTGCTCTTTTCATCTTCTCTCATAACCATTTACCCAACGATCCAGAGCTAGGAAGCTGATCTTAGACCAGGGTAAACTTAGCAATTACCACACAACGTTGAAAATCTACTCATTACAACTGAGTGTGATTGACATTTCACAGACAGAGACATAGACAGCAGCAGAAAGAGGGGGTTTCTGGCGTCACCGTGCGTTTTCCTCTATCGTTGAGAAGCACATTAATCACGGCGAAGTAGATGGGTTACTAATGGGTCAGCCACATCTGAAGCATGTCCACATATGCATTAGTGAGACCGGTACTGAGATTCAGTAGGTATGTGTGTGTGTGTGTGTGTGTGTGTGTGTGTGTGTGTGTGTGTGTGTGTGCCCAAGAGAGCCTAATAATATTGAACGTATTATTAAACCTATCTAGACTTTGATGATAATGTAAAAAAAATTACTGTAACAAATGGTTGGAGCATGACAGTCATGCACGCGAAGCAGAGTGAGCAGTACCTCTCATGAGACAGTACACTGTATTACATCACACCATTAACATCAGGACCTGTGTTTCACGTTTTTGTTGCAATATGGACCCAAGAGCACACATCAAATGCTGTGGCAAACTCTACAAAAAATCTACAGAATCTCTAGTGGAGGCCCTTGAAATGCTTCAGCATGTCTGTGGCAATGAAGCAGTGAGCTGGCCAAGGTGTTCTTAGTGGCACTTGTGCATGAAGAGGGACAGAATGTCTTTTTTTATGTGTAATTGGTGATAGGTTTTCAGCAAGAAAGGCGTGCTAGTGCTTTATAACAGTCAAAAATAAGTTTTCCAACATGGGAAGGTCTTCAGGATGGAGGTTTTTTAAAATCATTATTTATTATTTACTTTTCAATCAGTAACAGGCTGTTATCATATAAGTCATGTCATAGCTACTATAATGTATGAGATAATTGATTGTTTATTAGATATTCCAAACATTAAATGCCCACCTACACTACTGGTCAAAAGTTTTAGAACACCTCCTTTTTATTGAAATTTAAGCAACTCAAGTCCAGTGAACAATCTGAAAAGGAACAAAGGTACAGTAAGTGTCAGAACTACCTTAGAAGAAAAGAACATGGTGATAGGCTTCAAACCATAGAATGGGCAGCACAGTCTCCAGACTTACAACCAATCGAGCTGGTTTGGGCTGAAGTGGACAGAACAGCGAAGGACAGAACAGCGAAGGCAGAGCAACCAACAAGTGCAAGACATTTTTCAGGAACTTCTGCAACAGTGTTGGGAAGAACTTCCAGAACAATATATGATTTCCAAAGAATGCCAAGTTCAGCTGTAATA
Source organism: Tandanus tandanus (assembly GCA_039654325.1). Lineage (NCBI taxonomy): Eukaryota > Metazoa > Chordata > Actinopteri > Siluriformes > Plotosidae > Tandanus > Tandanus tandanus. The sequence continues at coordinate 22,315,928 of JBCNYH010000026.1, forward strand.
TAACTATTAAGGCACTGCCTAAATATAAATTATTTTAAGTAAAGAAACAGCCATAATATAACTATCTTTTCAATGGTATAAATGGGTTTTTTTTGTTCTATACTTCTATGTTGATTGGAAACTGGAAAAATGGTGAAAAAAGTGTTCTCAAACCTGACCAGTAGTGTATGCCTTTAAACCGAGTTGTCACTACTGCCCCCCCAAGTGCAGCTAACTGGGTTATTAAAGGCCAGCCATGTCTCTCACTGTCTGTGGTGAGAGGCATGTAAAAGAACCATTGCTGTCGTTCGAAAAGAGTAGGCCACTGGATTGCGGTCAGCGTGTGTCTGCCCTGTGATGGCCTGGCGAGCTGTTCGGGGTGTGCCCTGCCCTCGCCCAGGGTCGACCTCCCAGCGACCCCAAGTAGGATTAAGCGGTACAGAAAATGAATAAATTAATCTGTTGTTCTTTAATAAATAAATATAATGGTATTTGTTGGCAAATTACAGTGGTATGTGCAGTATTAAAAGTCTAGGATTTGCTTTCCACCCTATCGTTGATTTTTTTCATAAAACAGCACACCCTACTGTGTAATATTTTTACTCATCACATTAAAAGAAAATTAAACCCAAATTTAATAAAAGCTTGCATGACAAATTTATGTCTTTTTTATTAAATCACGCTGTTTTATGAACCTTTTTTTCCATATAGAGAATAAGACCGCACACAGAAGGGCACTATATATACAGTAGTGTGCAGTAAAGATTATACGGCACCACTTTTGTCTAAAAGGGCTCCTAATAAAAAGAAGTAAAAAAACTATGCTATTGTAGGCAATGAGAACCAAAAAAATAATTCCGACAAGTATATTGAGGTAAAAGTAGGGCTAACAAACAAAAACACTGAACATACCAATTTTTCATAAAAATTGAAAGGTGTCGCAAATTTTATTTTTTTGACTTTTGCATAGCATGAATGAACTTCAAACCATATGAAATGGTTTAGCAAGTAAAGAAATAAAAAAATATGTGAACACTATGCCTGAAAGGTTGAATGTGTTTGTGTGTGTGTGTGTGTGTGTGTGTGTGTGTGTGTGTGTGTGTGTGTGTGTGTGTGTGTGCGCGCGTTTTTCATTTTCCCAGGCTAGAACTTATCGACTTTGTGTCTCCCCAGTCAGCGATATGCTAATACATTAATCGGGGGTCATACTCGTTTTTTTTTTTTGTTTTTGTTTTTTTTGTTTTCAGATGAACTAAGTACTGAGTTAAATTCTAATACGTAATAAACACTTTCACACAGATTTAACATCATGAATGAATTTGAATTTGATACAATCATACCTTAAACTCGACACTTGTTCTTTCTTAATCCTCTCCTTTCAAACGTTTTGTTATTTACTGAAGACGATTGGCACCACATTATACCTGTGTTGCGTTTTTATTTATTTCAAAACAGTGTGTGTGTGTGTGTGTGTGTTTTGAAATAATGAACGGGTTCAAACACCCGTGTGAGCTGAAGCAGAATGTAGCTTTAGATGACTACATATGTCTTTTTAAAAATTTCTTTCCTAAATAATTTTTTTAAAAAGATTGTTTGGGGGGGGTGTTATAAACATGTCTGTATGACATCAACACTAAAAAACATTTCATACATGAAATTATATTTTGGTTTATTTTATTTCTGTTTATGTTTGGGAGTAAAAGAAAGAATAAGATAGTATGGAAAGAATACTTTTTTTGGTAAAAATAAATAAATAAAGTAAAAGGTGAATACACAGAAGGGTATTGTATATTGCTTTTAAGTGTGTGTGTGTGTGTGTGTGAAAGGCAGAGAGAGGAGAGGAGAGAGAGCAGACATTCTCTGACCACGGGCATGTCGGGTCACTGGCATCAGACCAAATTTTCCCAGTTGGGAAAATGTCTGCTCTCCACACGTCTGTAAAAGAAAAGGGGGGAGAGAGGGAGAGAGAGAGAGGTTAGTGTCTCATATGCTACCGTTTTCCCCTAAAAGAGTGAAAACGATGCACTTTCTGCCTCGCTGTCAAACACACAATCCTATCTGAGACAAGTGCTGCTAATAAATGCTAATCCCTACAAATGCTAGAGAAGTGGAATATATTATCAGGACTGAAAATGGTGTTTTGGCTTGGAAAGGTGAAAAGGGGATAGAACTGTGTGTGTGTGTGTGTGTGTGTGTGTGTGTGTGTGTGTGTGTGTGTGTGTGTGTGTGTGTGTGTGTTGTGAAATGAAACACAACATCAAATATAAAGATATAAAGAAACTATTATATCTTTATCAATAATAATAATAATAATATTAAAAATAGATAACATTTTCCTGCATTGTTACAAATTGTAAAAGTGTACCTAGAAATATTTTGGGGTATTAAGAGTCTCTATATTTTTAAAGGAAATAAAAATATAGTTGGACAAATCAAAAGTAAATATTACAGCACCAGGAACAATCTCTGCTTTTATAAAATAAAAGTCTCTTAAATATAAAAATATAAAAGCACTACAACACAATAAGAACGACTGTATTTACTTATCTTATTTATTTGATTGATTGATTGATTGATTGATTGATTGATTGCACAGCTGAGGTATTGTTGAGACATATTACGATGCTCAGATATAATACGCTCATATAGATACTCAACTGTTGAGATGAGTTGAATTGAACTGAATAAACAAGATAGAGTTCTCTAGAACATTTCTAATAATATCCAAAACTTCTCTCAAAGCACGTATTAAGTTTGCTCACAAAGACCCGTACAGCTTCCTTTTTTTCTGTAGGTTTACTTTTTTTTTGTTTCAGATTTTCGTTTCTTTGCTATTGATCATCATCATCATCATCATCATCATCATCATGTTCAGCGTACCGGCAGCCATTTTGTGCGAGCTTTACTAATCAAATTAGTGCCATCCTGTTTGTTTACATGCACACTTTACAAAGGGAACTTTTGTTCGGCTGCAGCTGCAGATAACAGAGCAGTCCCAAATATTTTGGCCAAAGAAAAAAAAAGAACGAAAGGGTGGGGGTGGAGGGGTGGGGGGTCATGCAGTGATGAATTCCGCATGCTGTGTGTGACAGAAGCATTACGTGTTACACGACTGTTCAGTGTTTCTGTGAGGAAAGTAATTCTGAGGGAATATCAAGGAATTTAGTCATTTCCTTTGCATTACTGAAATCGAAAACTATAATAATAATAAAACATATTTTCTTTAATTCTTAAATTAGTAAATGTGGGTAATATTTACTGCACATATACTTTTAAAATACAAATAATTGTACAATAAGTGTTACATTATTGTGAATAATTTACATATATTGTAAAAGATTTTGTGTGTGTGTGTGTGTGTGTGTGTGTGTGTGTGTGTGTTTGTGTGTGTGCATATATTACAGCAGTGTTCATTTCCTGAGGATTTCCAGAAACATTTGACTCGATATCTCAGGTGCACATGTACACCCTGTTAGTTACACAACCAGCCACCTCAAATCAAATATCAGAGACGAAGTGCAATAATCACAGCCAATAACAGCATGTCAGGATTCCAGCTAGAGTTCAGTGCAGACTGATGTAGGGACAGTGCATAGTGTATGGTCAGGAAATGGTAATGCATTGTGTATAACAGGTTTATGACACGAGTCAGTAGTAATATATGTATACATACATTTAATAATAATTTAATGCAATGTTGTATTAGTTTTGAAATTTCTGCTGGTTTTTTACTTGTAAATTATAACAATTACAAATCCTGTAGCAATAATAATAATAATAATAATAATAAATATAATAATAATAATAATAATAATAAATATAATAATAATAATAATACATATAATAGTAATAGTAGGAGTAGTAGTATTTATATATAATATAATAGTAATATTTATATATTTTTATCATGATATTATAATTTACATATATAATATTGTATAATTTAAAAATATATTTTTGATAAAATACTAAACATTTTATTTTAATTATTATTTCATTTTAAATTAAGAATTAAAAAAATAATAATTTTAATAACCTTATATGATTAATATTATCATTATTATTGTTATTATTGTTGTTAATATTATTATTATTGTTGTTGTTGTTATTTTTATTATTTCAAAATGTACTTATTACAAATGATGGGTGAGAGCTCGATTTTGTGTGAGAGAGTGAAAGCTGGTTGTGATGCTGAGGTGAACATGCAGGGTCAGGGTCATTTCTCTCGTGGCTAAGAGATATCAAAAAGAGCAAGAGGTAAGAAATAGAAAAGCTGAGAGAAATAGAGAGAGAGAGAGAGGTGGCTGGATGGACAGTAAAATTTGGCAGATGAGCGATGTGCTGGTCGTCACTTCAATTTTGATCTCACCACATTTTTTTTGGCATGCCGAGGGTTTGTATGGTCCAAGCTTCGGGTTCTAACTATGTGAATATTAGATAATAATAATAAAGGAGAATATTGTTATCCCTTCTACTTAATAATAATAAAAATGTGCGGCTTGTGCCACAATGAAATTTACTCCCCCCACATCAAAGAAGCGTCCCCCACAAGCCCTGATTTAGGGGGAGCGTTCAAGCTGCGGTGCCATCCAACACTGCGGGGAAAGTTTACTCCCCGCCAAAAGAGGAGAGAGAGAGAGAGAAAGAGAGAGGGGTGGATGAAAAGAGAAAGAGGATGAGAATGAAGAATGGAAAGAGCAATAGAGAGGATGGGAAAGAGGTTTTGGCATGATACTATTCTTTTCCCTACCGGAACGAATTACAAAATCGTTTCTTAATCCGAGAAAGAGAGACACAAAAAAAAAGGGGGGGAAAAAACAGGGAAGAAGAGGAAGAAAAAGAGAGCAAGAGAGAGAGACTTGTCTTTTAGCTATAAAACACTCGGGTCAATTGCCCACCCAGGTAGCCTTCCTTCTGCCCCTTTGTGTGTGTGTGTGTGTGTGTGTGTGTGTGTGTGTGTGTGTGTGTGTGTGTGTGTGTGTGTGTGTGTGTGTGTGTCAGCGCCCCTCTGTGTGGATGTTTGAAGGGGTTTTCTGAGTCTATTATCCCCTACCTGACCCCTCTATTCATCTCCCACAATCCTTCACAGCAGCCGAGCAGGTAGTGCAGCCCCTTAGCCCTTTTAGCTTTTAGCTGTAACTGCACGCCGACTGCCTTTTTAAACAAAGCCAGAGTTTAAATGAACCTGATTGAAAGTGTCCGTCTGTAATTTAGCCCAGTAAGCTAAACTAAGCTAAGCTAACGTTGCAGTCTTCACTTCTTGGTTTTTTTTCAGACACCTAACCTTTTAGAGCTATTATTGCTATTTTAATTTGTAGTAATTAAAACCTGATTTCAGAACATTTTTTTAATGTCCTCGGTTTCATTCGGAAAATTAAATAAATAACTAAAAATACTTGTTTACAACAGCAACAGGTTGCCATGTAGAAGAACAAAAAACCTGCAGAAATCTGAATATTTTTTTCTTTCCCTATTTTTTTATTATTATTATTTTCAAACGCCGTGTTTGTGCAGAAATCACAGATTCACCATAAGGGCTGCTTTGCATTTTTAATTTAGTAACTAACATATGAATACATTTGCATATTAATTAGTTGCCGATTAAATCATGCATACATAATTGCCTGCTTACTGTGTTTAATGTTTGTCAGAATCGTGCGAGGCCCCGGCTTGATTAATGCCATTTCTGAGATTACAATTGGACTCAGCTACGAGCTCGAGGTTTCAGGAAGCTGAAAAATACTTTGCAGAAAGAAAGTTTTGTGTTTTTGTTTTTTTTTTTTATTAGCAGTGTACATATTTTAGAGATTTTAGAACCCCCAAAGCAAATGATTCTCTTTCTGACCTGTTCAGATCTATCCCCTATGTTCTGTTTGCTAATGCAGCTCTTATTACACTTCCTATGCAATTTTTCCCTTTTTTAAAAAAGTATTTTATTCATACTTGGTTTTGGTTTCGCCGGTTTATTGTATACGACGCCGCAATCGAATCAAGGGCCGAATTTAAAAAAAAAACTTGAATCAAAAGGATTCATTAAAAATAAAAGAGAGAAACGGAGGCTCCTCATTAGTCTTAACAATGTTTTTTCTTTTGTTTTTAAAGAAGCGTTTGTGTGATCCGGCGATTACGCCACGCTGAGTGAAATAAAGCTGATTTAGAGAACACAATAGGCCATGTGAATACACAACTCGCTCTCTTTATCTCTCTCGCTCTTTATTACCCAGCCTTCATCGCTGTATCCGCACGCTTTTAAAAACCTTTTCAGCGTGGACTTTGAGCACATCGTTGTCTTTTGGAGCGATTTTGGTGCTCAGGTGATGCACCTCACCGAGGAGCTATTTTTCGCTAATTTGTTTGTAATGTTTGTGTAGCTAGCTTTAGCCTTTAGCGCTTTAACATGCCTGACAGGAGTGTGAGATGATTAAAAGTATGTAATAATATAATTTGACGTTTGTTCACCAAAAAAAGAAAAAAAAGACAAATGGCGAGATAACAATTTGTACTTTAATTTGTGTAATTTCTTTGCATTGGTAAATAATTTATCACTGGATGAAGGAGGTACAAGGAAATAAGATGTAGCTTAAATTTAAAACTTATTACAATCCAAAAGTATTAAACAACTTGGCTTATTTCTCCCCTTTTTATCTGTGCCTATGAGAATAAAATAATTTGTGGAAAATGGTGCAGTAGTGATGGTTTTGTTTATTTATTTATTTATTTGTTTATTTATTTTCTGGTTATAGCTATTATTCCATGTCCCTATTAAGTGACTCTCAAACATCAGGATCTTTCTGGCCAAATCTGGCTTTTCTGAAAATGATCCAATCCCGGCATCCCTCACGAGAGCATTTCCTACCACATGATTCTTAAAAGATTTAAGATTTACAAGTCACTTATAGTTTAATGTTTTACAGCAGTAAGTACTGAGCTGAAGCATGTACACGCTGCCTCATACGTAATCCCAGCTCCCGGTTCTGTCCAGCACTCTGGATTTCTTGATGCTGGTTTATTATTTGTGTTTTATTCCACTTGGTGTGTAACCGCATCTTGTACTTACAGCACGAGTAAAGGGATCGCTTGGACCGCTTTATTGGCAGCAGAGCAGATTTTCTCCCCTTTAAAATGCTAAAATGATAACAAGACGATCAGAGTTGTTGGCTTAGTGTGTAGAAATGTGGTTGAAAAGAACCACAAGAGGGGAAAAACGTGGCTTTCGGCTCACTGTGCCGTCTGATGGATTTTTTTGTATGTGTGTTCGTTGTAAAAGTGTATTTCCAGTTGAGTTTGTGAATATTTTATTTGATGTTAGATTATTAAAAAGCATAATAAAAATCAGGTGCATTTAATATTTTTATTAAATATAACGTTTGTCTTTAATAATATTCAAATGATGGAATTGTTTTGTGGAAACGGAGCGAAAGAAAGGACGTTGGCCGAGTTTCTAACAAGTAAAACAAACAAATCCGAAACAGAATCAGTGATTAAAAATTACTGACAGTTCTGACTGAGAGAGCACGTTCAGAAAAGAACGAGACTCACCAAAACAGCCCACAAATAAATAAATAAACAATAATAGAATATGACTATAGGATGAATAAGGGAAAAAGGAACCAGGCATCCTTCATGATTAACATCGACAGCATTTGAAAGGCTTTCGTTTCGCGTTTCGGCGTATGTGATAAATTTACTTCCTTTTGGGATCGATCCCCAGAGGTTGGACTCTTTTTCTCTCTCTCTCTCTCTCTTTTTTGTCTCCCCCTTTCTTTTTGTCTCCTTGATGAGCTAAATTTGGCAGTCGCACACACTTCACTTGTAGAAGAGCAACTACAACCTTTTCTTTTTTTTTTTTCTTTTTTTTTTTTTTGCGGCCAGCCAACATGACACGAGTAAACAAACGCATGTTTATTTTATATCATGTGGTCAATATTCGCACAACGGAAGAGCAGAAATAGCAGAATATTGTGATCATGTTATTAATTATTAAGAATAATGTATTTAATGTATTTACTGCTTTGGAATCTGTGGACCTAAAGCTTCCCTGTTTGTGTTTTAATGATTTTTAATTTCCTTCTCTCATGCCTGACTTATTTCTGTTTAGCATTATTTGATGCTTTCAGTTGTTTTTGCTGATGAAAAGAAGGAATAAAAGGATGAGAGGGAACGAATCATGTTTCACCTCGCTCTGATCCCTCTTTTCCTATGACTCGTCTTCCTTCCTTTATTTCCACTGAGTGTTTTTCCCCTTTAGTCTTCCATGATTTTGGCTTTGGGACTGTGTATTAATGTTTAGTCTAGGTGTGTGTGTGTGTGTGTGTGTGTGTGTGTGTGTGTGTGTGTGTGTGTTCTCTCATACAACATCATTGCACCCACCATGAATTCTGTGCTGCATTGCATAGACACACACAAACACACACACTCAAGCGCACACACACACACACACACACACACACACACACACACAAGATGGTCATGGAACTGTAATGTTCCTTCGATGCCTTTGTTTCACCCCCAACTTTTTGAGTGTGCGTGTGT
>JBCNYH010000026.1:22409256-22420630 GCA_039654325.1 Tandanus tandanus
TGTGTTTGGTAGTGTGTGAGAGAAGGGTACATGTGTTTGGTAGTGTGTGTGAGAGAAGGGTACATGTGTTTGGTAGTATGTGTGTGGTATAATGTGAGAAGTGTTGGTATGGTAGGAACTGAGTCAGTGTGTGTGGTGTGTTGAGGGGCTGTACCCAAATTCCACATCCCTAAGATATTTTGGGATTATACGAAACTCAGCGTTTCTCCAAATATGGCGATGAATAACTGTGTGTGAATTAGCTCAACTCAGAGACATGCAAGCCCGGAGGAAACCCACGCCCCTGTCCAAAACGGAAACTGCGTACCAGTGACGTGTGAGGTGCTCCTCATAGGTGCGCCAGGTGTTGCCGAGCTCGCGCACATATTCTTGACGGTGCACGCGCCAAGTGTCAAAGTCAAGCAGAGCAGGTAACCTGCTGCACAGAGCGCGCGCGGCTCCAGCTTCCTCATACACTCTACAGGTAACGTTAAAAATAATTTAAGTCTTTTTTTTTTTTTTTTACGTCGGTGAAATACATTATTGGTGTCGGGAGGTGTTCATAAATTGATAAAAGTGATAATACGCCGAGGAAAGGATATCAATAATAAATTAAAATAAAGTTTACTGTATATATTTGGTATTTAAAGACAGTTATCTGGAATAGCACTGATGTTTGTAGCTTCTTATTATTTCTGACCGGTTTGTCTGTATTTGTCAAGTGCGTGTGAGTGTGTTAATGTTTTACGGAGTGTGTGGCTGTGTTTCTGTAGCTCTTGTTGTATATCTGGGTTCAATCTTCTCATTAACACACCCTGCATGAGGTTGTAGGTAATAACACTAAGTCTGTATTAGTGTATTAGTTCATGCCAGAGAAACTTGACTCATTTTAATGTCTTCCTGCTTCAACACACTTGATTTAACACACTTGGTGTGTGTGTGTGTGTGTGTGTGTGTGTGTGTGTTAGTGTTTTCTATGGAACAGATTTTGAAGTACAGGTGCAGGTTGAGACACACACACACACATCCTTATAGGTGCGTTAATGAACTGTTGTTTAGTAAGGAGAAAACTAACACATTCCCACCTATCTGCCGTCTGACATTGAAAAAAAAAAAACCAAGTCTCATCGCTTGACATCATGAAGGTCCCATGCTTGAGCAGGTTTCCTCTGGGTACTCCGGTTTCCTCCAACAGATAGGTGTATTAGGATAATTGGGGATTCTAACTTGCCCCCGGATGTGAGTGTGAATGGTTGTGGGGTTTTTTTGGCCTTGCAATGGACTGGTGAGCCGTTCAGGGTGATCTTCGCTGAGATAGGCTCCGGCCTACCCGCGACCCCGGTAGGATAAAGCAGCTGGTCCAACGAACGAATGAAAGAGATGTGATGTCACTGTGTGCCAGCAGTGTTTTATCAGTTCATGTACTCATGCTGAAATCGGTACTGCTTACACTGCACATTCTCAATCAGGTATTCAGTCAGATATTACTACTTTTCTTCTTTTGCTTAATTTTTAAGGACTTGTAATTGCCAGCTGTTTGAAAAGATTCATTGTGTGCTTAATTGCTCATATGACGCAGTCACCCACATACATTTTTATTCACGGAGAATCAATAATTGTTGGGATTTAATTATTGCAATGTTAATGACAAACGCCTGAAACTGACTCAGTCATATCATATCATTCACACTTTCAGTCAGTAATCCGCTCTTTTCAAACCGAGGCAATAAAAATAGTTTTGAATGTCTTTCCATCCTGTGACCACACCTGAGGAGAATAACCTGTCTTTTCAAAGCAAGACTGCATATCATGCCTTCTTGGGTGGGTATGTGGGTGTGTTTTGCTTTGGGTTGTGGCTTGTAGTTTGTCATCGTGACATCTGAAAAATTCTTCCAGGATTGTCCTGTTTAGTTTTAGTGGCTGTTCATAATTTTCTGGGTTCTGGTGCACCTATTTTTTTATTTATTTTTTTGGCATAGGTATCAAAACCCAGGCCTGTAGCCCGAATCCTGCCCGCCAACTTATTTTATGTGGCCCACGAGGGCTTTCAAGGAATGTGATTATCGTAATTCTTCGCATCAGTCATTACCGTGAAAGGAATTCATGTTAAACAATGAATATGTCCCTTGCTGATTTAGAAATTTAGTGACGTTTCCCTCAGTAAAAATAGTTTTAGAGGAATGCAGATGATTGGAAGGGGGGTCGACACGAACAGGTGGGACAGAAATGAAGAACAGTGTATCATTACCTAGGCTTCTTATATCCTGTTACCTTTCAGTTTTAGGAGATCAGATCAAATCTGGATCTGATTTTAATCTATACAGAGATGACTGTATTCTGTGGGAACCACCATCTAACATTACCTGGTGTGTCAGGAGGACACCAGGTTTAATCCTGATGATCCTACAGCAATCCTCTTCCTTGCTGGTCATTTACTGGCTTTTGTATGACAGATTAGAAGTTCATAAAGCATGTTTAATAATTAAATCTGCCAGTTTTAGTCGGAGTAATAGCACAAGTGCGTTATCATTAATAGAGGCTGATTTTTGCTGGTTTATGGGAAACTAATTAGCCCGAATCAAGTTACGTAACTGATAACTATGTATTTATGGAGGTATCTAGGTTGCCATGGCTATGTTTTTATGGGAAATTTTGCTAGTTTTGGCTGGGAAAGGGTTTTTTTTTTGTGCTAGTTTAAAAGTCTGTTGCCTATAAGGTCATATTTTAATTAAATATAGTCTGTATCAGCAAACAAAGGAAGTGTACAAGTGCGGACAGTATTTACAAGGCGTGTGTAGATATGCGTGTGCACCTCATGAACTTCTTTTCCCATTCCAAGACTTGAACTAAGCAGACATATCTCTCTTCTTTGCTAATTCCTAAACTTGAATGTTTTTCTGCACACCTGGCAACGCATTTGATAGAGTATTGTGTAAGGTCTGATCACCATTTGTGTTTTAAATAGATTAAACATGGTGCCATGGATGTGAAATCCAAAATGTAGGATATAAAAAAAGCACCTTATGGTTTAAAACAAGATTTCTTGCATGTGATTCACTCCATTTAAAGGATGGTGAAGTGAGATTAAAGTGTGATTAATCACGGCCGGGTAATCTTCCCTTTTAACCCTGCATAATAGACTTCCTCAGACATGAGCTGCTTGTTCTGTCAACAAGTCGTCCCTACATACATCACTAAATGATATGCATCATACCTGGTGGATTTAAGCGCTATACACACCTTGCATTGTCTAAATTTATTTTCCACTGCTTCTTCCCTGGTTGGCTGTAATACCTATTGTAATGCCATAGCGCTTGCTGATCCCACCCTCATACTTCTGCTGCCAATAAATTGCTAAGAGAAGAAGTCAGAGGAACAGAATGTGGAAATGTTCCTGACCTGCTCAGTCACATCAAACCTTATGATGTAGTATACACTCCCTCTTCTTCCCTCAAAGCACAATGCCATGTTGTTATTATTCACCAGTGACACTATAGAAACCAGGTTGTGTTGTCAACAGGCTGGCAGTGACAGATTTATAAGTTTACTCAAATGAAAGTAATTTTGTTTGATTGTTTCGTTTTAAAATGTTCCAAGAACCTCACTCGTTAGGGTTGGGATGATGACGATGATGCCCTTGGATTAAGTTGCACTGAAGCCTGTAATAGCATACAATAGCCTCTCGATTTGTAAATATTCACTAGTTCCTTTTTGGGGGGCATCGTGGTATAGTGGTTAGCATGTCTTCCTCACATCGAGAAGGTCCAGGGTTCGAGTCGTGGGCTCGGTGAAGGGCGTTTCTGTGGGGAGCTTGCATGTTCTCCCTTTTTGCATGGGTTTCCTTTGTGTAGTTCGGTTTCTTTTCACAGTCCAAAGGACATGCAAATTGCCCCTAGGTGTGAATATGATTATATGTGTGTATATTGGCCCTGTGATGAACTAGCGAGCTGTTCAGTGTCCCACACCCTTGCACAGGATTGGCTGAGATAGGCTCCAGCCTCCCTGCAACCCCAGTCGGATTAAGCGGTTAGGTGAATGAATGAATACTTTCTTTCAGTGTAGCCTTGGATATCTGTTTTCGGCTCACCTGAGTGGAATTATTTGGTTTCTTCTGCTGTCTGCTCATCTATCTGAAGGTTGTGGATTGGGATGCTTTTCTGCTCACCACGTTTGTAAGGAGTGATTGTTGAAGTGACTGTAGCTTGCTGCAGAACCAGCCTGGCTAGTCTCTTTTGATCGAAGCTGTTTCCGCCTGCAGAACTGCTCAATGAATGGTTTTTGTTTTTCCTCACCATTCTGGGTCGACTGTACAGAGTCGTGCATAAACGTCCCAGCAGAATCACGCTACCAGCCGATTGGATGGACAGGTACAGAAATGAGAAGGGGGTGATGTGAAGATCAGAATGGAAAAAATGGAGTAGATACTGATTACTCCAAGAGGGAAAGATCATTTTTAGGGGAAAGTTCTTTTTACACCGAGGAATGGAAAGCATTCCTGTAATTGATTTAAATGTTGAAATATACCTGCAGGCGATGGCTCTGTTTTGTCACATGCTTCCATGACGCGTTTTTATTTAATTTAATTTATTTTTTTTGTCATGGTACCACCTGTTTGTCCTATTGCGCTGTTCTATTTGAATGTGAATATGGACAGGTGTGTTTTGTATCACGGGTAAATGCCAGTCTTCTCTGACACATGTTCCACCCTAAGAGGGAATGTGTGGCGTGCCAGTCCATCGATGTCCCCACCTGCTTTTTACATTCTCTCTGGTTTTCATCCCTGTTTATGTGCTTTCCACAGTGTATTTGTGACATCGGCTTTAAAACAAAATGTAACGTGATAAGTATCATAAAGTATTTATTGTTGCATCTCGCTATTTATTCTGTACAAATGATGTGAAGCCCTGCGTTATGTTGGTGCTTCTCCTGCCATCGCTTAGCAACCGTTGCTGTTACACATTAGAAGTACCAGAGCATACCGGCGTTTTTCGTCACCATGTTTTGAGGCGGGGAGAGTCTTCTACTACTTTTACCACTTCAGAAAAGTGTGTGTGTGTGTGTGAGAGAAAGAGAGAGATCATCAACAGATAAACACGGACCCCGTAACCAGGCAAAACCATGAGAACAGAGTCTGAAACAGTCCTCACATATCAATGACTCTGAACTCTGTACAGCAACAGTAACCCAGTGCGGGTGGAGCATGGGATCAGTCAGTAGGCATTCAGAGATTTACAGATGGTATAATACCGCACTTAATTATTTTAGATTATAATCTAGAGATCAGAGTAAATTTACAAAAGTGTTTTCTGCGATGAAAGACAAAAATCTCATATTCATACACACACACACACACATACATATATATATATATATATATATCCACCCACTCGTCCGCCCGCAGTTAAAAAATGACTGGTGGAGCGAGCACACACGTTCACCTTTAGCGTGGCACCAGTTGGTATTTATAATATCAGATCCTTCTTGTTGTATATTAGGGCCTAACGCTAGGATACCCTACCTGAATGACGTGTTTATGCCAATAAAATAACAACATATATATAATTAACATAACACTAATAACATTACTACAATCATGACATTAGTTACTATGTCATTAGTGGAGAAATTCAAATTTAAAAACCTACCATTTCCGTGTCTTTGGGCACACGCATGCTCTGTCTAACTTGAAGACAGAGTTGAACTTGTAATTGTTTCATTAGATCCCGGTGTTAGACCTATTGGAAAGTTCCTGTCTATGTAAATGTAATGACTATTATAATATTACTTTACTCTAGTACAATTTCTGTAAGCTCTCAAAAGTCTATTAATAATAATAAGAAGAAGAAGAAGAAGAAGAACTTACTAGGACCGAATGCGCACTTGTGGACTGCGGACAGACAAACACACACAATTTTTTGCCTGTCACAGTACCTTCTGCGTAGCTCGCACGAAATGTAAAATACAAATAAATAAATAAGCATCAGTGTCTAATAAGTGCTGGTTGGCATGGTGGCTTGGGGGACAGCACTGTTGCTTCACAGCGAGAAAGGTCCGGGTTTGAATCTCAATCCCTTTTAGTTTGAAGTTTGCAGCTTCTCCCTGTGCCTGTGTGAGTTTCCTTCAGGTACTCCAGTTTACTCCCACAATTGAAAGACAAGCACATTAGGTCAACTGGCAACTGTACGTTGTCCATACCTGTTAGTGTGAGTACGTGATTGTGTCTCTATTAGCCCTGAAGTAGACTGGCGACTTGTTCAGGTTGTACCCCGTATCTCTCCAAACGTCAGCTGGGATTGGCTCTAGCTTCCCCCCTACCCTACGAATATAGATTATGGATGGATGGATGGAGGTGCATTTTTTATTTTTTTTATTTTTTTATTTATTTATTTTTTTAATTTATTTATTTTTTTAAATTATTCAGGCCACTCACTACATTACTTTTTGATTCGGTGTGTGTGTGTGTGTGTGCACGCCGTCTGAATGCTCACATTTTCCTAATAATAATAATCATGTAACTAGACCCTTGTACTCAGGTGGAATGTAGTTAATAAATACATGTTCTCACTTTTATGTACTGTAACAGGAGTCTGTTGAAAATGTCAGATGTGTTGTCAGAGCTGGTATGTCAACATAGCACATAACTAAGAACAACACACACATCATTCTAGTTTATAACATTCCATCAAGACCCCATCATTCATAATGTGAACTGCAAAAAAAGAAAGAAAAGAAACTTGCATACATTTAAATGCTGAGAACAGGAAAACTCTGGGTCTACATGGGTCACTCGGTGTCTTTTATTTATTTATTTATTGTTTTTAGGAGTCTCCTGTGTAGAGAGGTGGTAGTATCCCAAACTTATAAAGTGAAGCCAGTTGTACCTTAAAAAGCTTCTTCCTTTTCTTATATAGTGTAAAAACCTTATGTATAAAATTTTCTGTGCATAGTATTGTTGATAAATGTGTCATTATTCTAATGTATTTATGTTTTTTAGGTTTACATATCTGTCGTTTATTTAGGGATTCGCTTTATTTACCGCGTCGGATTCTTAAAAAATATTAACATGCCTTCAAATGGAAGTCAATGAGGCGACTTGTAGCAAACGGTTTCAAATTAAGCAAGTCAAATATGCTAATTATCAGTGATTGATTACTCTTTTGTCGTTTTATAATGTGGAATTCCACTTATTGGTTCCTTATCTGCCTGGAAAATCAGTTACCTGACATTTTTTTCACTCCCTAATCGTAGAAACGACCAAAACCCGCCCTAGTTTCTCAGGTATGTTTGAAGGGCTTGTTTTCAGGAGAATTGAGTAACTTGCACTTTTTTTTTTAGCCGACATTTGTCAGGCTTTTACCTTTAAGCCGGAAACTTTCACGGCGAACTCACAGCCCCATCACATACACTGAGTAATAATGCGGACAATGTGAGGAATGTCTTTCCTTGCTTGTGTGTAGTAAACTAAAGCTAAAGAATGTTTTCCAGTTTTAAAAGATTCTCAAAAGCTTGACATCCTGTTCGTACACCATGTGACTAATGTCTGATATCAACCTGATTATTTCACACCTCTATATGCTACTAGGTTTAATTATAATTATTTAATTAAAACATACTTTCTGAATATTTTTGCTAATAATCTCTGATTGTAGCATATTATCCTAGGATTAGACATTAAACCAAACACAAAATTTTTAGCTTTAGAGCATGCTTAAGATTTCGGGTGTGGTTTAGGTGCGGTGCCACGGACATCACTCCTAAACATTTCTTGTAGGAGGGAGTGGCGCATTAAAAAAACACAGAGACGGGCCGTCTAGACGGCCATGCCTACAGATAGATGCAGACTTTATGTGGCTCTTGCCTTTAATCATGTATTTATCCATTTAGTAAACATTATTTTATCTCCTTTGAGTCAAAGCTTAGTGGAATTTAAAATATAATTTTTATTTGAATAATGTATGTATTTCCGTTATAACTGTAGGATCTACGTCATGTTCCTAACCTCAGGTGCTGAAGTCATTTTAATGTTCTCTTCTTAGTAAATGAAGATAATGAAGGTTAATAGGTTATATTAGGCCAGAAGGACATTTTAGGATGACCCTTATGCTGATTCATACTTGGAAGAATTTATCTGGGTTAATGATTGCCAAATAACAATAAATGTTTACATTATTAGTAATACTCAGGTTTGTTTCAGACAGTATACAGTCATGATTGCATGAGATTGAATCCTGATATTCACTATGGATCGCCTTTTTTCACCATTTGATTTACTTTTTCAGGGTGTACTCTTTCAGCGTAATGAAGGTGCTCGATCACTGCTTCAGCATTTACCTTAGGCATTAAACTCATTTCTGTTTAACCATCCAATTTAGTAATGATGATAGCACCAGGTTCGCAAAGAAGTTATTCGGGTCCTTTTTTTTTCCAGGAAAAGCTACAGATTGACAGACAGGATTTCACAATGTGTTACAGATTTCACTGATACAACCTGTGATGATTTGCTTTGTTTAGACATGTCACAACTAATGGCTTCTTAAGTTTTATCTTGGTGAAAGTTTAGGGTGAAAAACACCACCCCACCTCCTCCTTTTTTTTTTTTTTTTTTTTTTTTTTTTTCAAAAGGTTACGCAACACTTGTTAGCTTTTTATCTGTATTCTGTGTTCTCCTGGAACCATTTCCACATCTCATGGTACAAGAGGGAATAATAAACTTTGACCTCCAGGTGCTGATGTGGCTAGTTTGTGGGATCACTCAAGCTTTGTGGCAGTTTTTCGTTTACATTGGGTTGTTTTGTTTTCCGTCGCATTGTCTCCATATTCTTTGGCTTTTTTTCCTCAATTGGAGAACATGTAACTGAAGGATGAAGATGTATAGCTCAACTAATTTAAATAGGTAATGCTGTATGTTAAGGTTTCTTTAACTTAAATTAGTTAATGAATGACTTTGTAATGAATTTCAGACCTAATATATTATAATAATGTTACCAAACTAGCTAACACAAGGCTTAACTGATATTTTGCTAAAATAAAAGAAAAAAAACAAAACTGTAGAAAAACAACTCTACTGACCAATATTCATCCCATCTGTAGAATGATAATTAGGTCAATATTACCCCATATGAACCAATATATTACTTTGAACAAGCTGTTAACTGACAATACGTTTAGTATGTTTATGTACAGTAAGCTTGTTTTTAGTAATAGATTAAATAAACATTAATCAATGTATATATGAATTGTGTACTTTGAAACTCTCAATTAATACTTTTGTTAACAAACTTTTTTACGTTGTAAATTTTTGCTATTTGAACATTTGTCCATTTCATGTTATTAAAGTAAATGTTAATTAAGAGATTCATAAATGTTAGTTAAGTGGTTACCTGTAAAGCAAGAAATTATTTTAGCTTTTGTTGGGAATTTCTCAGGTTTGAGTCTTCGAGTACAGTCCTTTAAACCTTGGTTTTTTCTGTCTGCTCCTCTGAGTCAAACTCTTTTTATTACATTTAGAATATATTAATAAGGAATGATGTTTTAAGATATGTAATTTTGCCCAGCATTTAGTTACATTTTCTTTAATAACTAATGAAATAAAAATAGTTGTTGGACCTTGCTCGCTGTGGGTTCAGCAAAATATTGTGCAAATAACACGACCAGCCATTAAATATTTCATTAGATTCCCATCAGGAGGTAAAAAAGGAAGCTTTGCTAAATCCAGCCGACCACTTTGCAAACAGGTCTACATTTTCACACTCTGTCTTCATAAATTCTTGGCACTCGGAGTTAATGACAAGTCAACAAACGACCAACATGCTTTTCCAGCATGGTTAAAGCTGCCACGGAAGACGGCAACAACAAACAGATCTGTTTAGGGAATGAAGTTGAGTGATTCATCATAAAGGCCTGGAACGCTTTGAGCAAAAGAAAGACAGAAACGTGTGGCCAAATTGTCCTGTGGCTAAATCTACAAGCTGTAGTCTGGATGCATATACAACAAAACAAGTGATGAGATAAACGACTAGTCATGTCCAACTGATGGAAAACAGGAGGGGTGCTAGGCTTTTGGCTACATAATATGCTTAATACACTCACCAGCGTGATGTGAGGTTTTTAGGACAGCATGGTATTTGCTTAAAACATTAAATGCTGTACCGCTGCAGTGGCTGTACAGGTATTTATTCATTTGTTTAGGAAAACCGCTCTTACTAAGAGAGGATGAAGTAATATTTCTGTATCGTTGACATTAAGTATGGAGTGGTGGTTTACAATCATGAACTAGACTTTGGCATCTCATGCCTCTCAGAAACAGTGAACAAGGGCGTTTTCTGGAATTTCTTCGGGAGGAGAAGTGACTCTTGGACCAAATTCTTCTCTACTGAGTTGTTATGTCTTAGCAACAATCATAAACGTTGCAGGAGGAGTCTATGGGCCAATGGTGAAGCTGAGATTTGGATGACAGCCAGTCAGACCAGGCATGTTTATGACTGCAGTATGGCAGTGTCGGCAGATTAAATAAGGCCTGGGTAGTCTAAATTTCTGTCATGAATTCTAGAAGAACGGAGTTATTTATATTTACATTTTTAAACCTAGTTTTCTAAACTACTAACATTTACAGATTATCTGGAAGTATTTTCAACCTAAATAATGTGGAAATATATGCTATCTTGAATACAGAGGTACTTTATGACGTGACATTATGGGCCATTTCAAAGTCCTATACATATGTAATGCAGTGCTATAACACCACGCCAATTATTTCCATTAGCGAATATTCACATCTGCCTGACGAAGCATGAATGTTGGAATGGTTTGTGTGGAAGTCACCAGTTCAGATATCTGACACAGGAAATTAAAAGCTGTCATGACTCACAAGAGGACATGGAGAATGCCATCATAAAGAATTACATGTTTGAACCTGTGTATGTTAATTGCTCTTGCAACTACTCTACTATTCTACCCTATTATTATTATTATTATTATTATTATTATTATCACTCATTTGCCAAACCGCTTACTCCTATTAGGGTCGCAGGAAGGCTGAAGTCTATCTCAGCCGACACTGGGCGGAGGCAGGTTACACCCTGAACTGCTCAATAGCCCATTGCAGGGTCAACACATAACCATTCACATTTACACCTAGGCGCAATTTGGAATAGCCAATTAGCCTAACTTGTATGTTTTTGGACTGTGGGAGGAAACCAGAGTACCTGGAGGAAACCCATGCACACACGGGGAGAGACTCCACACAGAAACACCGGAGTTTGAGACTTGAACCCAGGACCACCACCTTTTTAATATTATTATTATTATTGTTATTGTTATAGCAAATATATTTTTGCAGAAATACTTTTAAACTCAACGTATTAGTGTATGCTATGGGGAAACAATTATATATATA
>JBCNYH010000026.1:22422185-22436089 GCA_039654325.1 Tandanus tandanus
TATATATAAATATATAAAGTGTTTTTTATTTTTATTTATTTATTTATTTTTTTGGTGGCGTTTCTAGGATGTTGGAATCAGTGACTGCCAAATTGTGAGTTTGTCAGCTGTTTTGATTAAAGTATTATCCACTCAGGATAACAACAGTTAGGTGCAGAAGGCGAGGTGGATGTGTCTAACTGAAGGGGACTATTTAATTCAGCGGCATCTAATGAGGCTGAGCCATATAACTCTTTTAGTATATATTACACAGGAACAGAAGCAAAAAAGCACACTAAATTGAGATGTTTGTTTGTTTCTTTCATTTTTAAAACATGACGGATGCAGGTGCGCAAGTGTAACGGCGTCTCTTTAAATCTCGTCCATCATTTCAGTATATACTATGCAGGAACATAGAGAAAATCAAACTAAAATGAGATTTTTATGGTTTATATTTCTATTTTAAAGCATGGTGGATGACGCCACCTGCTACAAGTGACAAACTGCGAGTGTCTCATTTTAATTTTAATATTATCCACACTGGAGAATGATTTTTAATCCCGAGATAGAGGACCAATAAGATCATAGCATTCCCACGTAGTATATACTAATGTCTATATTCTCCCAGATAGCAAACCAATCAGATCGCGCCATTTTACGTGTAGTATATACTAAAGAGTAATATATTTCAGTGGACTGAATTCCTATCCAGGATGTATTCCTGCATCACCAGTGTTCCCGAGATAGGCGTCAGATCCGCCATGGCCCTGATGAAGTTAAAGTGCTCACTTTAGATGAATGCTGAAATCAGGACAATCATTTTAAGAATCAAGATCACCAAGATGAAAAGGATTTTAAACCTGAATGGTTTGGTTAAGTGGTCTATATGGCTATGAAGAAAAGGAAATGCATAAACATTGGAAACCTGCCCTTCCTTTTACTTGCAGTAATATTTTACAGCACAGCGATTGCATCTAGGCGTGGTAGCATAGTGATCTAAGATAATTACCATATTGGAATGCACATGGATTTGCTGGACTGTGAAAGAAAACCTGAAATTCATTCTAGTGGCAACACAACTACATGGAAATAGTGTGTATTAAACACTGCCGTGCATCAAGCTCAGTCCAATTTGCGGGAAAATGCATAACCGGATAAATCATTTAACTATTCATTTCCTAAGCCGCTTAGTCCTAATTAGGGTCGTGGGATCATTTAACTAAATAGAAACAAATAATTTGATTTGCTGAACAGCTTTAAGAATTTCAGGTTTGCTCTGTGGCAGATAAAATGACACTTATGGCAATCTCCTGTATTAAGATCTCTATGTACACAATATCCATGTATACAAGGCATCCAGGGGGCCTTGATCTTGGAGATTTAGCTACAGCCATTGAACTTACCTCAAGGTGTGTCTCTATAAGTAAAGGCTGTGGGCTACCGAGCTTCCCTGAGCTCTGCACTTCATTGCTGCTAACAGCTTTTCCGTTTGGCCCATTCCCTCTTCCAGCTTCTTTACTCGTCCAATCTTAGCATCATCCAACACCGTGATAAGGAGCTTACCTTCTTCTCATTGGGCTCTGCATCCATACCAGCTGCTCGATTCACTGCAGCTGTACTGGAAGATGGAGCTTAGCGAGCGGTGTTATTATAATATCACAAAGTTTCTCGCATTGATCGTTCCATCATCCAACGCCGGGCAGAACAGACAGCTCGTCATGCTGTCCTGTCATACACAAAGTGTTGCGAAAGTATTACAGTATTAAAACAATTTACACAAGATTAAATACTCAGCAACCATAGCCTCTATGACTATGAGCTAAAAGGAAAACATCACTAGTTGAGAAGTCTGCTTACTTACAGCGGTGCTGGAAAGTTTGTGAACCCTTTAGAACTTTTTATATGTCTTTCTATATTGTGGACTGATTGAGTCCAATCTCTTTAAGCCTGTATCTCATAGAGCGGCGCATGCTGGCGGACTTGGTGAATTTTGGATTTTCCAAGTTTTCTGACAAAAATGATGAAAATTAGGGTTCACCGTTGTCCTTTTGTGACATCTAGCGATGTTAACGACAATTAATTACGATCTGTATTCTAAATGTTCAAGTTACTGTAATATTGGACGTTGATTTAGAACAGGGGCGTCAAACTCATTTTCACCGAGGGCCACATCACTAAATTTAAAGGTGATCAAATGCCGAATAATCACTAAACATCTATTCTAAAAGGGCTTAACAGTGACCAGCTAGCATACAATCCTTCTTGAGTCATGAGTGACTAGCTGTTTACTTGAAATAGGTTGCTGCCACCTAGTGGAAGGATAATGAATTAGGTTTTATGGTAATGGTTGATGTAAAAAATGTACGATAATCATATTCTTTGAAAGCTCTTGCGGGCCACATAAAATGATGCGGCGGGCCGAATTTGGCCTGCGGGCCTGAGTCTGACACCTATGATGTGGAATATCCGCCGGCCAACTAATTCTTTTTTTATCCGTAAATTCCAGAACGTGTGTGCAAACGGCTGTATGTTGGAAGTGTTGCAATGTAATGATTATGGATTCATTGTCGCATTATAAAGGTTTAGTGCACTTCTAATGACCATCTCTTTATTAATTATGAAGTTTTAATGGATTACACTTAGTATTAAAATAAAAGTGGAAGTACAATCCCTCAGCCCCACCTATAATCGGTTACCTCTTAAATTTCCCATCCTTGTTATCTCTCTGGTATTCGTTCACTTTCTCTCACTTTCTCCTCTCTCAACCAGTTATCTTCCCGTTCACACACTTGCAAACACACCTTTGCTTGCTAGAGAGGTGACATGTTTTCGGAAAGCTGCACTGATTACCGACACTGCTCCACCCTCACACACCTGTTTTTTCCCCCCCTCACAATCCTTTTTCACCTGCATGCCAAGAGGTACATGTGAGTCACCTGGTTGCATTGGGACTTGCTTCACTTTACTGCGTTCAGGTAGATCAGCATGTCATATTTTCAAGCAGGACAGTTCTCAGGATTAAGTTGCTGTTTTAATTTCTTTTATTCAAACAGTAGCTCTCTGCTACAAGACTTATAAATATTACAGCTATTATTTCAACATCTACAGGCTGCCTGGTGACATTTTAGGATTTAAATCTATTATTAATAGCAGGAGTGATTCTGAACTAGTTTAGAAGCAGAGGCATCTTTAAAACTAGATGGTTGCTTTGACACCTTATGCATAATAATGTTCTCGCATGTTTACCCATGCACTACGACTGGAAAAACAAGTTGTTTAGCTGCCACCCTTCTCCTCCTCCTCCTCGCTCCTGCTCTCACTTCTCTGTTTGCCTCTCTGTTCATTTCTTGCTCCACTATGAAATAGACACGATGAACCTGAGCAGGTAAGACATCACCTGGTCTGTGTGTACATGTTAATCCTGCAATCATACATGATCGTTGTACCTTTATGATAAGACACTATTTTAGTGTCATACTCAAATCATGATTTAAAATTTAAAAGGTGTGCATATTGTTTTGGATGATAATCAGAACTTCCTGGATGATGATCACTCCTTGGCATGTCTGCACACTTGCATGTTCGGAGGATTTTAAGGTTGGGTTTGGCTCTGTCTGAACAATTGAATTCATGTCTAGTTGGTGTGTTTACAAGGAATTATTTTTTCTAAAACTCCTCAAACGCTAACACATGAAAAACACACAGATGTATGCCATGAAATAAGTTTTAAAGTTAGCCCTGTTATCTCTAACAGCCAGATGTCACAGTATCTTGGAGTTCCTCTGCCAGCTTTTGGCTTTAGCTGAGTATGTTGCTTTTCTTTGGATTGTCATCTTGTATACTTCACTCGATAGCCAATTAGCAGACTTTCCCAACACACCTCTCACAGTTTATTCTCACAAGAGCTTTTAAGACACGTCCTTGTTTAGGATGCACACTTGATTTAGAAGCTGAAACAGGCTTCTTTAACCTAAATTTTATAGAATTATTTCTAGTTGAGGCAAGAAAAGGTGTGCGTGCACTTCAGCTATTTATTGTGTAACTGATAAAGCAGCTCGAGTTAGTTTGATTGGTGGTAGCTGATATGCTCAAATACAGCTGTATACCTATTTCTGCAGATTACTGCTTGCACTCTGTCACAGTTACCACATAGTTTCTTTCTCTGTAAACTGAATGATAAGACTGTACTGTGATGGAACACATCAGTGCTGGTGTTACTTATCACTCACTCCTTCACCGTACCACTTAATCCTATAAGGGTTGGAGAGAGGTTGGAGCCTATCTCAGCTGAACAGCCAATTAGCCTATTGTGCATGTGTTTGGACTGTGGGAAGAAACCGGAGTACCCGGAGAAAACCCACACAAGCACGGGGAAAACATGCGATTTCCAAACAAAAATGCTCTCGCTAAACCCAGGACTCGAACCCAGAACCTTATTGCTGTGAGGCGGACACACTAACCACTACAGCCTGTGCTGGTGTTAATATTAACAAAACATTTTTTATAAATAATTTTTAAAACAAATTAATAAAATGAAGCATTTTTTGGGGGGGTTGAAAATGTCTAAACTGCCACCTAGTGGTTAAATCATCCAGAACCTTGCACAACCCATGCTAATGTAGAGTCAACGGTTTGGTACTTCTTTATGTCATGAAATTTTTATTGGTAAAATTTAAATTAAATAGAAACTAGTCCGAGGTGGGCAGCCCATCTCCCCTATCCCCCAATTTCGACCATTAAATTGGAGTATTCTCATTTTCAAAGTAATTCTGATTATTATACCTTTGGCACTTTTTAGCATTTTTCAGTATTATCTACTGGGTGGAGTTAGTCTTTGAGCTGGGGTGAGGTTACCCTAAAAGTAATAAACCGAAAGGTAAACATAAGATTCCAGCTTCTGATTCGTTACTGATTTTTGATTATACCTGGTTTCACCATCTGGGTATTTATGTACATGTGAGCATGTGGTATGTGGGCGGTTGCATGTCACATGAATGTTCACTAGAAGAGATGTAAAGAAACACTAAATTAAATTCTCACATTTCACTACAGAGTGATGCAAGCAATATGGTGCTATTTGCTTTTTAAGTCAACCAGATCAGGTTGCTAACTTGCTTCACATAACAGTTTAGCTAGCTAAGTAGCATGAGGCGAAATCCAGTATATAGCTACATGTGATTTGCTTTTCGTACCCGCAGTGTCTGAGAATGAGAGTAGCTCCATCCTGAGCCGTTCTATCTCTTTCTCCTTCATCCTGCTGCACATCAGCACTTTGATTTCTTACGCAAAGCTATAAAGATAATCAATTTAAAGTATTATATAAGCAATATTAATTTGAAACCTTTTCACAACACAACACTTTTCCTTCTGCTTCCAGACACACCTCCCATTCCCAGCCAATCAGCATTCGCGTAAAGGCTGGTTCACACGCAGAACCAGAGATGCACTCATTGCACTGTTCCGTATACATCGAACTCACTCTCTGTTTCACGACACACGTTTCAATGGAGTTGCGAGTATAACTCAGCCTTTGGCTCAATGAACAGCAGAAATCGAATGTGAACTTTCCCATAATCTCTGCCCACCCCTGATTTATGACCACGTCTGTATGTTTAGGGAAACAGTACAGCTTGTTCGTGTGGGAAAGCGAGGGTCTGACATTACAGCATGTTGTTGCTGTTTAAAGGGGTGCTCTGTTTAGTGTGTGTGTGTGTGTGTGTGTGTGTGTGTGTGAGTAATGCGTCGTCCGCAAGGTCAACATTTTTATTAGACATCTTTAATTAGGCTGCTTATGATAATAGCATTAATATATTGTATTCCTATTATTCAATTTCTTACATGAAGTTAATCGAAAGCTGATCACTTGAGAGTACATACACGCACACACTCACTTCCACCAACTTTAAACACTAACTTTTAATCTTGTCTTCCTCGTCGTTTTAACTCTCCCAGGGAGAGAATAGAGAATGATCAATCAAGTAGACACACACACACACACACACACACACACACACACACACACACAGAGGGTTGACTTGTAAGGAGGTCACATTTTCACCCACAGCAACAGGACAGAATGCTAAACACTGTGTCATTAACCAGAAACTCCCCCGAACCCTGTCTTTATTGCACCATGAGCTCCTGCAGCTGTACCTCCGCCTTTGAGGTTGTAAGTAAACGTTAGTATAAATACTAGATCTAGAACATAACTATTCTTGGTCGATGTTCTCTAGTGTTGAATTCGTACCTGTTTTTAACCTTTGCACTCCCTTAGTGTGGGAAAATGACTGCACAGTTATTATGGCAGGTAAATCTTGATCCTGAAAGGAACCGGTAATGATCAAATAAGTGTAGTTTGCACATGACGTTTAATGTTGTTTTTATGCTAATGCTGTTTTCATAGGCTGACACAAACTGCATTAGACATCCAAAACTGAAAGAACAATCTGTAGCATTTTTTTTCTTTTACATGCATGAGCGATTTACGTTTGGTATTTTGGCTTGAAATCATGTTTTCGTTTTGGAATGCCTTTAAATGCAGTACATGTTTACTCAGGTTTGCTCTCTTTTGTAAGGCGCCTGATTTTTCTCCAGTGCTCATTAAATGTTCTGTGGGTTGGTTTAATTAATACTTTTTAAAAAAAATATTAGGATTAGAATGATTTCGGGGAAATCCTGCTTTTCAGAACAACACCTCCTACACAATGCTTCCCATGTTTGCTTGGTCTGGATTCCTTATACCGGTTTTTATGTGCCTTTCTTTTCATGCCATGTTGTGTAATATGTAACTTCCAAGAACTTCTGGTGTTTCTGCACTGATGGCTTTCACTGACCTCTTGTTTCCCCATAACTCCTAAAAGGAGTCACACCCATGATCTTGTTGGGGGAATCTCCAAACTGTTACAGGAATTGTACTAGCTTTTCTACTGAGAAAAATCTCAAACTTTTTACATTTCTTAATTTAGTTTAGTAGGTTATAAATATGTATGTATTGCAATGTATCATCTCTTTTTTGGACTTGGTAGTTATTAGACTACTTTCAAATTATATTTTGGGCATCAGTGGCTGTCACAACAAGTCCAACCAAACATTTTTTATAGTAAGTATGATGAACTTCAGTTGGCTTCCAAATAATTTCTGAAATTATTTCAGCTTTAAGCTCAGCAAAAAAATCATGGTCAAGACCTATAAAGCAGGAGTGCTGAACTCGTTTTAGAAATCAGATCATGTTATAGTTTAGTAGACAAATACCAAAACAGCATCAAATTTTTACTTTAAGTTTATTTTGTAGGATTCGTCAGATTGAACGCTCATCACTTACAAACCAAAAACAAATCTTTCAAATATTTGTTTTAACCATATATGGTTAACCACATGACGCATAAGTATTCACCCCATAAATGTAGCTACATTTATATGAGTCTATATTCGTTTTTAATAAAGAATTACACCAACACATTTTGTCAGTAGATGACTTCATGGATCTGACTGTATTGCTCTGTTTTGCCCTGTAGTTTTTTTTAATCTGAGATTTGACACTGGCCCTTTCTTCTTCTTCTTTAATTCTTTAGTTCACTTACAGGCTAAATTCATCTAGCAGACTTGATCTTAATGTTTATGACTTTTCTGGTCTGAATTGTTCAAACTGCATGACAACCAAATTTAAACACGGGCAACATTAGTACACCTGTCTGTTGGGTATTTTGCCTGTGAGAAGTGATAGCCTATAGCTCATACTTTATGTCAAATTTGCTTAACATAAGCTTGATGAATCTAGGCATTTATTCCAACTGTTCTGTACTGGAAACTGTTATATTCAAATTTAATGCGTGTATTACTGTAAGTTTGTCGCAGGGCATTAGAGAAACTCCTGTTTAGCATTAAGTGGAAATGACCAGTCATTTATCTCACCATCGCTTGTTTTGTCGGGATGCAGATCCAGATTGCAGATTGTGGATATAGCCATGGGGCAATTTGGCCGTACATTCGTCTTTCTCTCTCTCTCTCTCTCCGAGACCGTTCCAGGCCTTTTCACATGATGAATCACTCGAACTCGTTCCCAAAACAGATCCGTTGTTCTAGCCGTATTCTGTGGCAGCTTTTACCGTGCTGGAAAAGCATGTTGGTTGTTTGTTGAGCTGTCATTAGCTCCAATTGCCAGGAATTCATGATAAGCGAGTGTGAAAATGTATTCCTGTTTGCAAAGTGGCCGGTTGTATTTAGCACAACGTTCTCTTTTCATTAACTTCAACTGCCAAGAAGATTCTCGTTTCAGTCTTCCAAACAAAATCGAATCGCATGCTCCGAGTACGAGGTCACAACTAGTGGCACTTCTTTTTTCCAGTGCTGACTGATGACAGTTGACAAGATAACAAGACCTTGAGCTGAGTAACATCAGGTTTAATCTGAGCATCTATAGGATTACCTCGTTGATCTAGAGTTGTTATTCTCTGGCGGTTATGCGACGTTACAAGCCAATACTGTTATATTTTCATATTCTTTTTGCGTTCAAACTTTGCCTTTTGTTGAAAAAGGTATATTCATTTGATTGTCTGAATCATTTGCCCTATAGTCATGTTTTCAATGAGTTATTAATGCCTAACCTTTAATAAGAGTACAGTGTTTTTATTTACTTAAACAGAAACCATTGACAACTGAACATAATGGACTGTTCCATTCAAGGTCAAATTGTTAATAGATTTAATGAAAGTATATGCCATCACAGCAATTTATAGTCTAAACCAAGCGAATGCTGATTTAATAGAAGGATACAATAGCTACTACACGGATATTCTCAGTTGGAAATAACGTGTTATTGTATCACAAAATGTTGCATTAGTAAAGACCTTGGGGTTTTAGTTGCTACTACATATCTGAGTAATAAAAACAGCTTAAATCCACTTACACTTGTTAAAGCAGCGCTAAAACACGAAACAGATTGCAGATTGTGCAGATTGACGTGGCCTGTAGCCGCCTGTCACTTCCATCTGTAGGCTGGAACACTACTGTGGCCAAAATTGCCCACATAATGCATTAGTCATTATATTGTGTTTTTTAAGCATTTAAATTTTAAATCTGCGCCTCCTGTTTTGGGTTCTTAGAATTGACAAACACCTGATGCACGTGTTTGTGAAGCAAGAGCCTATAATTATGTTGTCTTGGAACTTAGCATTTGGGATGATTATATGAACACAGTTTTACATTTCTGACCTACATTTCAAGGGTATACCTGATTTTGTTTTATTTATTTATTTATTTATTTTTTACTAATAAATATCTGACACTTCGAAGGTTATGTCAAATACCTATAATAAGCTATTGAAGTGAATTTTGTAATAGAACAATGTAATTTCTACATATCTGGCAGGTTTTTCCTGAGAAGATCAGCGACAGTGCTGGGAGTTTGTGGTGTCTAATCACCCAGAGTCACCTCAGATTAATCGACCTGCAGAGAGAGACCGAAAGGGAGATTTCACATATCAGTCAACAGTGAGTACAGTCTTGCTCACAGGCATGCTGCATGTTCGTGCACACACGTGCTGTCACATGGTTAAACCCAGCCAATAATCCCTCGCTGCATTTACGTACACCTGCATGTCAGTGTCAAAACCAAAAAAGATGATCGCATGAGCTACAACAGTGTGTTTATCAGGTGCATAATTGGTTTCTGGACAGGATGATGTCTGTAAAAACTAGCCTCTTGTGTTAGTGAACTGCAAGCACAAGCCTTTTGTTGAACTGCTTTGCTTTGACGCAGATGTCACGCAAAGATTTTTAACTTTCTGCCTCTGTGGTAATGAAGCTGAATAGACCTGATGTAAATGTTCTGCATTGTCTCATTGTATTACAAGCACAGAGCTTTTTCCCGTCCTATTGTGCCTTTTTAAACATATTTAGGGACACTAAGGGTACACGTATTGTAATCCGTTCTATCAATTCTGCTCACCCTTGGATAGATGCATAGACACCATGTTGTAAAAAGGGAGGCATTAGAAAGGAGGTCAGCTTGTACTATTGCAGGTCATTCGGTTGCTAACTTGCCTGCAGACTTCCATAGAAAATGAACATGCACAACTCAAATGAGTACAGCAAACGCACAAAAAGAAAGCTCCTTCCTCCAGAGCGCACATAACGGCCTTCTGAGTTCAATACGTAAATGACGAGGACTGAAAGAAAAAGAAAATTGATATGGAAAGAAGAAAACGAGATCTCTGAAGATAATACTTATCTTGTGGTGGACTAGTCATTCTGGTTACATCCAGGTCCTCCACCCACATTCTGGATGATTTTGTAACCGGTTTTGTTTACATCAGACTTGCAGAGGAGAAAGTCTGTTCTCTCTCACACACCATATATCTATCAGTAAAAGTTGCGGAACTTGTATTAGGGAACATTTCATGGGAAATATTGCTTACGTGTTCAACACTTGAAACATGAATTTAAAACAAAACATGAATTCAAGTCATAAATCTGTGAGCACGACATCAGTGAGTATAATGATAATAGAGTATAATGTACAGGTGTACAGCACTTAGTCCTTCTTTCAGTCTTATTTAATGGAATACTTGATGTTAGATTTTGAAACTGATGATATGCTTAAAGATATGTTTTTTTTTGTGTGTGTGTTTTGTGGCAAACATGCAAAAAGTCCTGTGATGTGACTACTAAATGAAGTATGAACATGTATAAAATAAATAAAACTTCTAAAAATTAATGTTCATGAAAGGCTTTTGGCATAAAATCATACATGTTCACCATTTTAGGTTTTTAAAACGCACAATACTCCTATAATAACAATAACAATAATCACGGTAAATTAACTTTTGTAATGAAAACACTGCTTCGTCACTATGTGTCTCATGTTTTTATGTTACATACCTCTATAGGGTCCTTTTAGTCAAGAAGAACCAGGCAGTCCCTCAGATATTTGAAGGTCATCTGAAGGTTGTTTGGTGCATAATTTAACTTTAGAATGTAAACAGAGCAATTTCATCTTAATACCATCATTTTACAAGATGGTTCCATTTGTGTGACGAATAAAAGAGGCTACAACTAAAGAGTAAAATTTATTATTAAAAATAGTTTAAATTTTGAATTCAAGTAATTTATACTTGAGTATTATTTTAAATTTTGCTGTAATTGTGACGTCACACCGCAGAACGGTTTATGTCCGAGCCTGTGAGAAAAGCTTATGAAGCAGTGGTAAAAGGAAAAATATTTGCTGAACATTTAACGGTTCAAGAAATTTTCACTTTAAACATTAGAATTTCATAAAAATTTTATAAAATTTGTATTTTACAAAAAGTACTGTTTCATCTTTATTCGTATATATATATATATATACACAGTTCTTTATGGTAAGATAAGACTTGTACAAATTATTTGGTAGTTAAATTACCAAACTTGTAAATGACATCATGCGTTTAATAAACGAATACTTCACAGACCACTCTGTCCGTACATATTTAATTCCCGTAACCATCATTTTTGGACATTTATTTCTCTTGTAAACAACTCCTCATCTGACCTTGCTAATCTTCTTTCTGTTTGCCTTCACCCCCAGCAGATGTTAAAGCTTTCAGAGACACGCTTCATTCACCACCATGTAAACAGTATGATAAATTGACAGTGTGATATCTGTCCAACCCAATTGAAGGATTTACAGTATCCTACGTTAAATGAAGAAATTTCACATTTCAGAGACGATGACATGTCACAACACTAAAGTGATAAAACAAAATGATTCTCTTATTGGATCAGATAGTTAATGTTGAAATCAATTTGTGAAGAAGGTTGCATATAACAGCAGAATACAGTTTGATCTTATTTTCTTGGTACTGTACGCTTGCCTTATTTATTAGATATGCTGTATATATAAATGTTGTTATTATTATTATTATTAATATTATTATTATTAATTTCATTCATTTTTCATTCATACATTTTCTGAACCACTTAATCCTAATTAGGGTTGCAGGGAGGCTGGCGCTTATCTCAGCCGAGTCTAGGCGAGGGCAGAGTACACCCTGGACAGCTCGCCAGGCCATCGCAGGGCAGAAACACGCTGACGGCTATGCAATATTATTATTAATATTATTATTAATAGTATTATTAGTAGTAGTAGTAGTATATATTCTGTCGTTTACTGTATGTATTGTTGAATCAATAGCAAGAGTCTCCTTTTAAAAATGTTCCAAACCCTGAAAAGTACAGTCCCTTTCAAAAGTATTGGAACAGCAAATCCACTGTTTCTGCAATACAACGAAGACATTTGGGTAAAAATCAAAAGATTTCAGCTTTTATTTTCAAATATTTGTATAAATATATAGATGCATTAACTTGGAAGATACCCATTTTTGATTGACAGTTACCTCTTGTCAGCTAGGCATGCCCTCTTAAATTATTTAAATGATTAAAATGTTTGAAAGTCTATTCTTGGTATGGGCCTTGGGTTCTGCTTGAAAAGATTTTGTTTGTTGTTACAAAGGATGGCACTGAAATAAAGAAATGAGAGCTGTCCGTGGGAGAAAAGCTGAGAAAAGAGAAAGTGCACCAGGCATTGCACAAGAACTGGGCATAGCCAGTGAAGCAATTTGGAATGTCCCGAAAAAAGAAAGTGTTCTAACAACCAGAGATCAGGTTGGCCAAGAAAAACAACCCTTTGATTAGAGAAACGTTGAGAGAGCTGTGACGAAACCCCTAACAATAACTGAGGTGACAGTATCACAATTGTCCTTTCAGAGAAGACTTTGGGGATGGTAATACAGAGCCCATCCCACAAGATACAAACCACTCATCAGCAGTGATAACCAGATGGACAGACTGGGACTCAAAGGAATAGGGAATTTCAAGCACCAAGATTGGGGGCGAAAATTTTTAGCTTGAACAAGTCAGTTACCAAACAGAACTGACCGAGAACTGCTGAAGAGGAGATTGAAGGAAGAGACCCCTTAAAAAAAAACAAACAAACAAAAAAAAAAACAATTAATAAACATTGAGAGGAGAAGAGTGCAACAGTTTGGTGACAGCAATTATACCCAGTGTGAAATATTTACTTTAGGACTGTCTGTTCCTATACTTTTGCTCACCTTAAATCAGGTGGTCTGTCACCATAGGCACCAGGTTACAATTTATTTCACACATCTGGATGTATATATCAGGAAATTCTGATCTAAATATCCCAAACCAAATTGTCACTGGTCTACAATATAAGAAAAACAAAAGAATGGACCCTGCTGTCCCAATACGTTCAGAAGGGACTGAACATGTACAATAAAGGTTTTCCAAGGTCTCTGGTTAGATCGTTAAGCATAAGTCCTGACTGGAAGCTAGAACGGTTTCACCCTGGGACTTTTACAGATGCCTACCAGACAAGAGAGGGCATGTTGGAGTACATCATCATAATCCATTGATAAACAAAAGGGTGTGTCGTCCTTTTTACTGGCAAATACATGGCTCTTTTAAACAATTTAGGTTGCCAAGTTTTAGCCCATACAACACCGCAGGCTTCTGTTTGATGATAGAATATTGAAAACGATTTTCAAGATTTCAAAGGATGACGTTTGAGACCTGTCTGTAGTTTATGACAGAATAGATGCGGGTTAAGACTTGACTACAAAACATTTTTGTGGTTTGAATAACACTGTGATTAATTTACCTGATGACCGACTACAGGGTACTGTTCAGCACATTTATTTTCCTTGTAACCGGAAGAGTTTAGCTGTAAATGTGTGCGCTTTGTTATACTTTAAATCCCTGAGAGGAAAGAAAAAAATAGGTTTGAAAATGTAATATGTAATAAAGGTTTAGTGATGTTATTGTATTACTTAAATGAACAGGAGGTACATACAGGTGACCGGAAAACCAACAATAAGTGCCTTTGTATGTATTCAGGCCACCAAAATGTCTTGCTCTCTGTCAGATGA
>JBCNYH010000026.1:22436200-22461578 GCA_039654325.1 Tandanus tandanus
CCAAACACACACGCACACGCACGCGCGCGCTCTGGGAAAAGAAGTCAAATTTCTGAAGTCTTGCTGGATGATCTTTGTATCCTACCAGTGGACACATCATCCTTGCAAAATCCACAAAATCTTTATATTTTGCTGAGAGAGAGATGGTTGTGAGGATGCTGGGGCGAGGGGACTGATACAGAAATATAAATGGTGTAAACTATTTCATAATTAATCAAAAACAGAATACAACTTCATCTCTGTTGGAACATGGTCTCTATTATTATTATTATTTATATGTATTGCAATTTTATATGTTTATCAGTGTCTCCCAGTCCATCACACTGATCTCCATTCAATATATTATTGTTTGGGGTATTTAACCTCTGAAGTTTGTGGGTGTGATTCTTAATTTCTTTTTATGATGATTACATTTTTACTGATGAAACATATAAAATAAGAATATACATAAAACGAAGGCTTGAAGTATTAAATAAGCCTCTGCATGCTGTTGCACAATTGTCATGAGCCTGATTAACATCAGCGTTCCTCCCTGGAGAGATTAACTTAGACAATAAGGGTGAGTATGAGAAAGCCAGTGTGGTAACTGTGATTAGGAAATATGATAGGAGTGGAAAGAGAGAGAGAGAGAGAGTTTTGAAATACAGCTGTGTAAGCTCATTCGAAACGTCTGTTTAAGTCTGCATAAAGGGCATCATGGGAATGTGGAGAATGTTTTTTGTTGTTGTTGTTGTTGTTGTTTTATATATAAACATGAACATTTATATCCTTTAATATTTTCTGCACTGTTCTGTTTTGTTTAGTGGGATTAAATCCATTTTTTAACTTTTACTTTTCCTGTCATTAAACTCCCTTACACTTAAATACGCACAAGAAGCATTACTGCAGTAAGACCCATGTATATATTTTAACATCAGATCTGGCTATGTAGTGTTTTTACGGGTGTACATCTCCCTCTAGTGGATGCTCTATGAACTACAGTATAATCATGAGCAGTACAATGTGTACGTGTTGTTACCAGAATCTGATTAATTATTTTTTTTAAAGCTATGACCATGATGTATTATTCTGCACTAATACCCTCCTGAATATTTGTGTGTGTGTTAGATTGACATCAGTGCGACTGCAGAAAAAGGTCCTTAATTGTGAGACCGAGAATCAGACAGACGCTGAACATTTGCAGAGAAACCTAGAGTCAGAACTCAGCACTGTGAGTAAAATACACTGTACGGATGTGTTCGTTTGGGTCAGAATACAAGAGCACTCCACAAGGCTGGGTGCAGTGCCAAGAACGGTTTTTGGTGTATTTATGAGACACTAATATAAATTTGTGATGTAATACATATTACATAATACATACATAGACAGAATTAAAACCCGATTAAAAGCCAGATTAAAGGCTACGTAAGATACTGTATGCAGTGCCAATTTATTTAAGCCCTGCTGTCAATCAAGTCTCATATGACTCCAAAAACTTGGTACAAAGATACCTGATAGAACATTGCATCAGTGTTCGCAATAAAAGTTTTAATTTATGTTGAATGGTCTGTTTTTATGTAATATCACTATTTTATCATCTGATCTCACACCTGGACTTCATTCTCTCATTCTTACTTTGTGTCATCCAGTGCTTTTCCGGGAGCAAGCGTGACCACCAGAAGTGTTTTGTGAGTAAAGCATCCCACGCAGAGCAGCTTCGGTTTCGTGAGCAGGCCCTCGTCGCCCTGCTGAGCATGCTCGGAGAAAACATCCAGAGATACAAAGAGGAAAGCACTAAACTCGACCACCTGACGGAAAAACTGAGTAACGGAATGCCAGGAAGGAGTCAGCTGGACTCAAGAATGGTAATTAACATTTCTTATGTACCCCCAAAAAAATGTTTTCGGCACAAACGCACCCAGGGAGAGAATCACAGCTGAAGAAACATCTATCGAACTCCTGGTGGGTACTTTTGTGGTTAGATGAAAGAATAGGCTTCCAAATCGGCATGGATGGGATATCTTCCGCAGCTCTCTAAGAGTGATTCTTGGTGGAAGTCTTCTCCGTGTTGACGTATGACTGAGGGGAATTGAACTTAAACCTCTTTGTCATGTAGGAAGTCACATAGATGACACCTTAAGAGTTTCTAAACACTTTTCTAAATAGAAAACACGAACATGTGTCAGTTACAATTTATTCCTAAGAACTGATCTATATTTGCATTTGTGTTGTTTTGTTCGGTGCTTCATGTTTATTTTTACTTTCTAATAATAAATGTACTTCAGCTGAAGGATTTCCTGGCTTAATCCTCGAAGGTATCCCATAATAATCCGATTTAATCAGTCGTCCTTCAGTACTTTAAAATAAGTTAGACTTCAAAGCTGAGAAATGAACATGTTAAGTGCTGACTGTGTTGTTCTGGGGAAGCCGTTGCTACAAACACAGCAAAACAGAAATTGCAAACAAAACCAACAAATGGAGATGTGAGTGCTAAGCATGGACCGCCTGAGGCAAGTTTCATTCACTTCTCTACATTTTTAATCATCTTCAAGCATTAACTCGTCTAACAAAACACACATTCAGTGGTTTTAGCTTTTTTGCACAGTTGAAATATGACATGGTGCTTAATCATATAGATTATTATAGGGAGGAGCATGAATTTCATCATGTGTATATGAATACACAGATCTATATATAATTATATAGAGGATTTGGAATATAATTGTAGGTTTATGGGGCTTTGTTTGGACGAGGGGGTAAATGGACGACAAATTCCACAGTACATATAACACACATGTTAACATTACAACACGCTGTGTGAAGTTGGTGCACAGAATCACAGTAATTTAGGTCAGGACACATTGAATTCGGCACCATATGCCGCTGCACTAGGCCCCTAAGGAATACACACACGCACACCCAAAATGTTTCAACTGATTTCCCTATCCTCAGTGTGTGTGTGTGTGTGTGTGTGTGTGTGTGTGGTTGCTGTGAGAATGAGACAGATGTACTGTAATACCCTTTTCCCCCTCATTGGGACTCTTCAGCCCATCAGTGAGCTGAAGGCCTTTAGCCAGAAAAGCAGCCCAGGGAGAGGTGCATTTTGGGTAATCGCACACTCAGCCTTTAAATCGGTGACCTTGTGTTTTATCCACATATGAAAAATGGGTTTGGCTTTGGGATTAGGACACCGACAGAAGCTTAGAGAAATGAGTGTTCAGTGTATTTATTTATTTATCTTTCAATAAATGTTTTGATTTCATTTAATCAAAGCAAGGAAATAATAGATAACATGCTTGTCATTCTTATGAAATCATATTCTAGGAGAAAATTAATCACATTAAAGTCTAGATTAAACGATTATCCCTCTTTGAGTACACTAAACGATTAGCACTGAAGCTGGCCCTCAGGGAATGATCTAGAACATGTTCCCCAGATTCACTGAGCTTTCCCTGGGGAAGGAAGCTGTACGAGCGCCTGAATTAGACTCGACGCTCTTCATCCGTGTAACACACTGGACGTTATCCAATTTAGACATCATGGATTAGCACAATTATCTTTAAGGTTCTTAATAATGTTAAGAGCTGTTTGGTGATTGGGTGAGTCTGTTCATCCATTTTTGTCACTTTTTTGTCACCAGATGTCAAATTATTATGGTTTAAGGGATTAGTTAGATGACATACTATTTATGATTTGAAAAGAGATGCACGGTGGCGCAGTGGTTAGCACGTCCGCCTCATAGCAATGTGGTCCCGTGTCCGATTCTCGGGCGTTTCTGTGTGGAGTTTGCATGTTCTCCCCATGCTTGCATGGGTTTGCATGTCCAAAAACATGCACATTAGGCTTACTGGGTGTTCCAAATCACCCCAAGGTGTGAGTGTGATTGGTTATGTGTGTTTGCCCTGCGATGGCCTGGCGAGCTGTTCGGGGTGTACCCCACTTTCACCCAGAGTCGGTTGAGATGGGCGCCAGCCTCCCCGCGACCCTAACTGGGATTGAGCCGCTTGGAAAATGAATGAATGAATAAAAAGAAATGCAGTTTTTCCACGCTAAATTTCTGTTATAGAAAGACATGTTGGTTCACGTGTGTATGTGTGTGTGTGTGTGTGTGTGTGTCTCTCTCTCTAGGCTGTCAGTTTATAATAACATCCATTTCTCCCTGACGTACCTGTGTGTTTCTTCAAATCTCAGACATTCCACAGCTCCTTGTCTAATCTGACATTTCAGTACCGATCCCCGTTTTGTGCTGTGACCTTGTATCATGTTGACATGTCAGCTTATCTTAAACCCTGATGCTGTTGCACCTTTGGTGTTTAGAATCATTCAGCAACAGTATGAATAGTGCAGGAATGTCGGCTTAGTATTGTATATCAGCTCATAACCTGTTTTTGAATATTGCCATCGGTTTATTCATTCATTCGACGAACCACTTAATTCTACTAGAGTCGCGGGGAGGGTGGGGAACTCTTGCTGTGTGGCGGATGTGCTAGCCACTACACCACCGTGCCGCCCTGCTGTCAGTTCAGTTAGGTTTTATGTATGTTGAACTTTTAACAATAAGCATTACTACAAAGTAGCTTTTCAAACTTCCTGATGAAGATATCTAATGAGCAAGCTAGCGGCAACAGAGGCAAGGAAACTTAGGAAGTTAAGCCTTCATGAGGAAACCAGACTCACAAAGAGGAACATCCTCTTCATGGTGACACTGAATAGTGGGATTATAAACCATTAATAAATGTGTTGAAATAATGTTCAGAATAGTGTGAACAGAAGTCCTTATGATTTCACAGCAGTTCATTGATACAAGTCTACAGTGTACACGTGAGGTAACACAGTGTACACGTGAGGTTATACAGTGAACAGGTGAGGTTATACACTAATCAAGGGTGGGAAAAATATCCCTTCAGTTTTAAACATGAGTGCAAAAATGAGAATATAGACATTTCTGATCAATATCAGAGCAATTTAAATAAAATTATTCCTCTGAAGACTCGGGTGAAGAAAGATTGTCTCCTTTTATTCCTCATGCTTATTGTCTGTTTTTCTTTTCCTACCAAAACCACTCATCTTCATTTATTTTAAGGAAGTTTCCAAGCAATGTGTTTGTGCCCAATCAGGAACCCTTGGTAATTTCTGTCTGAATAATGGGTGGTGGTAATGCCTTACTGGAGCGAGAACTACTTTTATTCCTGGCAATTAGGACTTCTTAGCTATTTCCGGCAGTTATTGTAGAGAGTTTCCCAGAATGAATGCCAGGATCACTGTTTAATAAATTAGTTTAGAATTAATGCCTCATTTCCTCAAAAACTCAAAACAGTTCTCTGCTAAAATGGTGCGTAGTTCGCCCGGGGTGTTATTCGAATAGTGGGGGGAAACTGCTGAACATAGCTGAGGGATTCCTGAATGGTTTTGTGCCTTCATAAAAATTAAATAAATGAATTGATTTGATCATTTAAATATTTTCCTTCAACTATTTCTGTATTATATTTGTTTAAAGAAAATTATTAGCAATGTCTGGAATTTGTCTTGAAATGTAGATTGGTGTGTTTCTCAGGAAACAGACAGCAAAGACATGTCGCATAGCTCGAAAAACACTGACGTACTTTCAAATGGACATATCGCCGTAACAACCAGTGACACCGATGACGAGAAGAAGAACTGGCGAGCCAATATGAAGGCATCATTTAAGAAAGCCACTAGTCTCACCCGATCAGGAAGCGTGAAAAACCTCATCCACAAGTTCTCTGTTTCTGAGAGCAGTGGGCAGACTTCACCTCAAGCTTCTCCAACACAGCAAGGAAACGATGAGACAGAGAACGCAAAAGCGAGTGAAATTCCTGCTGTAAGAGTAACATCTCCGTCGGGAGAGTCAAAGAACTTTTCCAGTGGCCCCAAAACACACTCGCATTCGGGTCGGGTAAGTCTGTGAAGTATGCCGTACTCGTCCGGACGATTTGTATTCACGCCGCATGCAAGAACTGCATCATTTCTCGCTATGAGTCACATGCTTGACCTGCACATTCGTCATCAATGTCACCTGCGTGTGAATGCATTTGCACCGCTCATCACCACACCACTAACCTTCTTGTGCCAGGAGTGTGTGTTTTTTTTAAATCAAATGGTCATCCTTTATTACTCAGATATTGATGTATGTCTTTCACTGCATGGGTATGTATATGTCTCTGGAATATTTGTGTGTCTCCTTCAGGACGTGTGTGAGTTTTAATTTAAATGGAGCTTGGTCACTACATGGATTCTTGTGCTAATTTGCTTGTTTTAATCCAACTATATGCTACAATTTGTCTAAAATTCACCAGTGCATAATTCACGGCTTTACTTGCACATGTTGTAAGTGCATGCTTCTGCAATTGGTTTGCTCTCTCTGTCTACAGATGCACCCCAGTGTGTACACACAGACTCTTGAACACACAAACGTGCATTTATACTAATACACCTCGAGTGATGCATCACTCTCTCTCTTGGAATTTCTGTTTGACCAGGAAAATGGACCAGCAAGCCCCGAGTCTGAGGAGGAGCCACTTACCCCTAAAGCATTCAACAGCCCAAAGTACCAGATGTTCCTAGGGACCGATACAATCAGAAACGGCGCTAGCGGACCAGGCGGACCCAGTGATACCGGCACGGGTGCCAATGGAACCCAATCTAGTTTGTCTCACTGGAAATCAATGGAGTCATTGACAGTGCGTGACTGGGACATCGGTATTCACAGGGTGAGGGAGGGTTTTAGATTTTTATTTTTTTTTTTATTCCTGAGAAAGTATAGCCTTAACGTGTCTTTATTTCTGTGTAAAAAAAAAATCCAATAAAATACTCGGCTTCAAATCATAATTTAAAAACAAAAAAACAAAGAAAAAAATGAAAGTGAAATGGTGTTGAGGATGCTGCACTGTATGCTCCGTGAACCATGCTCCCTATCGCTGTTTACCTGCTATTTTACTGATAGCAAACCACCACAGATGCAGTGGGTTGTGACGTGGCATGTCTTCCTTTTGCTTTTGGTTCAGAGGGAAAGAAAGAGAAGAAAAGCGAACAAACCTTATATTCTTTTGTTCACCACATGAAATTTGCTGCTTGTTACTTAACTGCGAATAAAGGTTTTGTTTGTCTGCTCTTACAGACTGGCAGTGCTGAGGTTCGTCCCAAAATTTTTAACAGCCCTTACTCAACCCTCTCACTGGACTACAACCCTGTAAGCCGAATGTCCGAATACAAGGTGCTTATGTTTGTTATTGTCTTTTATATTTTTTTAATTAAGATATGTACAAATGTACTAACACAGACAGTATACATAAGTGTGTATAAAGTTTATAGTGCTGTACTTGGTACCTCTGCTACTACACTGCTGCTACGTAAAGAATGATCGTTAAAATTATCCTAGTTTGCATATAATTAAAAAAAACCCTTGTGTATAACTTTGTTTGAAAAAAATATATATTTAAATTAGGAAGCTGATCTATATCACCACCTAATTCACACCGTAATAAAATCTGGTAATAGTACTTAATGAATAATACAAAGGTTAATAAATATTTGTGTGTTAGATGCCTGAGAGGAGGTCTCCAACACCATCTGAGATGAATTTACTCTCTATTAACCGAAGCCCAAGTCCTGTGAACACCATTAATGCTCCTCGTGGACGATACTCTGTTTACGACTCTCTCAGCCGGAGACAAGTGGTAAGAACCTTTGCTTTGTGATTACATTATTAACCTGTGCAATATCAAGTAGTACAGAAATACATAAAGTACATTTATTATAAATATAAAAAAAAGATTGTGAGTTTATGTGAAATAGGTATAATAAGGCAAATTATAACAACTACTACTACGCCATCGTGCCGCCCACTACAGTACCAATAATGAAAATCTCTTGAATGAAAAATACTGTCCATTATCAAGTTGAAGAAAGCAAACCAATCCGCTCACGCTGCTTATATATCATATATACCAAAATAAAATATTCTCACTTCCTAACTGATTTTAAATTGTCATGAAGTATCATGATTACTTCCATTATGTCACAACTGAAAATTCATTTCAATGCAATGACTGTTGAAATTGAAATTATTAAAATATTACAGTTATAAACAGATTTCTGAATAGTACATGACCTTTAAATGTTCTTCACATTTCCAGCAACAAGCCCCTCCCTCCCAGTTCCTAATGAGGAACAATGTGCCCAGCAAACGGGATTACATTGAAGAGCTGACCAGACAGCTGGAGGAATGTCAGAGGGTAAGTCAAGGACAAGATTTACACTCAACAACAGTGCATTATTTAAAAAAAAAAAATAATAATCCTGATCCCCTCCATCACAGGCCATTATAAATGATGTCTATAAACAATAATACTTGTGTAAATTAATAACACTTAATTTTAATTATTTAAACACCTGCTATTAAGTTAATGTAACATTACAGCTGTCATGATGCCTCTTTTTTTCATGATTTAATTCGGTTCGCTATTGTTTTACTCCTCCTCCCAGAGAAATCAATTTCTGGAGGCAGAGAGCATTGAGCTGGAGAAGGAAAGAGCCCAAATTCGTTTTGAGATGCGAAATCTGCTGGTGAATAATGAGGACCTGCTGCGTGTGAACACACAGCTCCAGACAGAAATGAAGAAGATGAGAGACAGGATTGTTGAACTTGAGAGCGACAACAATGTGATGGTGGAGCGTTTTAAGCAGATCGATGTAAGAAATGCATTAAATTCAAAAGTATAAATAATTTTAAAAACCTGTACCTGACACAGGTGTTTATGTTCTCTGTTTTTAAATGTAAAATATAAATTCAGCTGGTTTTGTACTCAACACACCATCATGTGTGTGTGTTTGTTTTGCAGGTGGAACTGAAAGAGGCACGAGAGGTCATGGTGGAAGCAAACACTCAGGAGTACGCCTTTAACTTCCTGCAACAGTCACTCAAAAACAGAATACAGGATGCAGAGGTGTGTGTGTGTGTGTGTTACAGTTTATAGCTATATAGTTTAGAAATTTTCATTACGTTGTATTTTTGTTTTGTCCCTCAGTTCTTTTTAGTTAGTTTTGCCACTCACTCATTTGCTGAACCGCTTAATCCTATTAGGGTGGTGGGAAGGCTGGCGCCCATCTCAGCTGACACTGAGCAAAGGAGGGGTACATCCCGAACAGCTCACCAGACCATGCCAGGGCCAACACACACGCAACCATTCACACTTACACCTGGGGCAATTTAAAAGAGGCAGTTAG
This sequence comes from Tandanus tandanus, assembly GCA_039654325.1. Lineage (NCBI taxonomy): Eukaryota > Metazoa > Chordata > Actinopteri > Siluriformes > Plotosidae > Tandanus > Tandanus tandanus. The sequence continues at coordinate 22,445,426 of JBCNYH010000026.1, forward strand.
CCTAATGTGCATGTCATTGTACTGTGGGTAGAAACCGGAGTACTCGGAGGAATCCCACGCGAGCACGAAGAGAACATGCAAACTCCACACAGAAACACGGGACTCGAACCCAGGACCTTCTTGCAGTGAGGTGGACGTTTTGACCACTACGCCACCTTAGTTTTGCCAGTGCATAGTAAATTTAATTATTTTGAGGAATTTACTCATTTACTTTAGTGGTAATTTTACATTTTACTTTACTGCACACTACTGCCACCTTTTGAAACTATTCGGTCACTGCATTGTCTCATCTTCAAAGTGGTATCACAACACAGTACAAATTGAGGATGGAAAAATGAAAAGAACTGATTTTGCCTGCAGTTCTACTTTACTTTTTACTTTGTGTTGCATTCTTCATTGTAGGTTTTATTTAGTTACATCCTTTTAAAAAAAAAAAAAAAAAAAAAACTCTTTTTAATGGAACTGTTTTGTCACAGTTAGTTTTAGTTTTCTTTTTAATAGTGTTGACCTGTGTGTGCATGTGTGTATGTGCAGGAGGCTCTGGAGAAGCAGACCCAGCATGCACAGGAGCTGTCTGAGAAACTGTGGCTGGCCGAGAGGAATCTGGAGGAGATGGAGATCGAAAAAGATACCAAGGGAAAGAAAGCGACAGAGTTCAAAATCACTATCGAGAGACTGGAGGCTGAGGTACACACACACGTACAGAAAGGGATGCATGAATTGGGCTGCTGTAATTTACCTATAATAATAACAGAACATCAGTTATGAATGATGAATGGTAAAATTAGTAGCAGTTGCAGTTATAAAATGCTGACAGTAGAGATCGCTGCAGGGCCCTCAGTGCTCCCAAAACTGAATAAACTCATATTTATATTTAGTACACACACACACACGCACCACAGCTATTGTACACCCAGATGTATAGTACAGAAACATTTAATGTGTGTGAGATAAAGATTCATGAAAATTTTATACACCAGTATTGATGGATGCACAACCTATGCACAGTCAGTCATTTTTATTGTGTGTGTGTGTGTGTTAGCTGGCAGAGGCTCTGCAGCATGGGTCTCAGTCGACTTCTGAGTTGGGTCTCCAGCAGAAGCTCAGAGTTGAAACACAGCTGCGAGTAGAGGAACTGGAGGAGTGTGTGCTGGAGAAAGATCAGGAGATTATGCGCTTGCAACAGATCATCAGTCGCCTACAGGGAGAGGTGCACACACACACACACACACACACACACACACACAACCATGTGCAGTACCTACAGGAAGATTTACACTACTGTTCCACTTTATCAGGTTAAAAACTATGGAGCGAGTAACACTGGGAAAGTACTGTAGCACAAAGTCTATTATAATATTACATATTCAGTGATAATATTCTAAACTTACTCAAAAATATGGTGTGTGTGTGTGTGTGTGTGTGTGTGTGTGTGTGTGTGTGTGTGTGTGTGTGTGTGTGTGTGTGTGTGTGTGTATAGGTCTCAGATAAGCTGATGGATAAGGAGCAGTCACTAGAGGATGAGATCCAACTGAGGGAGAGAATTCAGCTTCAGTGTAAACAGGCTGAGAGAGCAGTGGAAGACTTACAGATGGAGCTGAACACAATCACACAGACCAGAGATGATCTGAGCAAACAGCTCAAACTGACACAGGTAACCGGCACACATACACACTCCTCTTACAGAGATATAATAATAATTCTCATTATTCTTGTTGTTAATGTATTTACAGGGTTTGCAAAAATAGTTAGTAATGTGCAGGAACTCTTTCCCAGTGAGGACAGTGTTAGAGGTCAGACATCAGTGGAGCACCAAGGCACGATTCCTAATCCAAAAAAACCTCCACAGTTATTCAGGAAACTGCTTCCCCACCTTCCCCTGAAACACTAGTGTGCATGCTTAACAGCCTGTTTGGCTTCCTCCTGCCGTTCATGGTCTTTCCGTTCTCTGTGCCTACTCTGCTCTGATTGGTTGCCTTCTAGAGGCTGAGAGGCAGAGCAGGATGGGAAAAGATACCACTGTACATGAGGGGGCAGCTAATAAAAAGAACAAGCACGTCATGACACACTAGTGTGCCAACCAAAAAATCTGCCAGCTCAAACAGTCCAGAGGGAAAACTTAAACATGTGCTAAACCTGTACGAACCACTCTGGCATCGTCTAATCGTATGGTTCTTTACCACTGTTCCGACATTTAATATCTCCCCTTTATACACTTGGATTAGTAAACTTAGTGAAATACACCATGTCCTCATGAAATAAGGTTAACCAATGTGTTCACCTTCATATAGACAAGCATTAATAAATTCTCTGTGTGTGTCTCAGGAACAAGTGATTGATCTGGAAACTGATGTGGAAGAGCTGCGGGAGAATGAACAAAGACTTATCACCAAACAAAAGAGAGCAGTGGATCAGGTCAGTACATTAAACAGTGCTGAACACTATGCCACCGTGCATAATGTTGGACATAAAACTGGGGAATCAATCAATCAGTTACTTTTACTGTATAATGTACTTGGCCTTATTATTGGCTTTTCCACATTAAGCAAGTAAAAAATGCAACTTATGTTTTTGTGGGCTCTCTCTCTTTCTCTCTCTCTCTTGCAGTTTGAACAGATGCAGATGAAACTGATCCAAGAGAAGGACCTTAATGATAAAGTGGAGTGTGAGAAAGTGATCCTGGAGAGACAGGTATACAAATTTATATATGCCATTTCAGTTTAGGTAATGAGAAGTGCAGGTGAACTCTCATGCTGATGCTGTGATGATATACAACCTCATCACACCTTTTCATGTGAACTACAATATAATCAGATGGTGTGATGTATTGAAAACTATGCTAATGAGTTGTACAGTTATCACATATTATTTAATCAAGTCAATAAATAACATGCATGTTGGGCTATCTCAAATTTTATGAGATATTGTGGTAATTAGATGGTTATGTAATGATCTCTTGATTCTCAGGTTCGAGAGCTTCGGAGTGAAATCGATGAGCTGCAGAATAACAGGGTTCAGGAACATGTGATCACTAAAACAGAAACCAGAGCTAAAGAGCTGGAGAACATGCTGAGAATGGAGGAGAGGTAACACACACACACACACACACACACACGCTCTCTCTCTTACATCCTGTAGTCATAAATTATTGATGCAGGCACATCTAAACTCTCTCGCACACGTCCATGTTTCTCTGTAGAAGTAAAGTGGTGCTGAATAACACCATCGGTAAGCTGGAGAGGAAAATTATTGAACTGAATGAGCAGGTGGAGGAGGAACACAAGCTGGGCAATGAGCAGAAAGACCTGGTACACTTAATTTCCACTTTAACTGCATTAATTCATTTTTGCCACTAGATGGCGCCTGATAATAAAGTGGTGGTTCTGATTTGAAATTGTTTTTGGAGTTTCTTTTTGTGTGTGTGTGTGGATGTATTTTTAAATTATCTGATGTTATATTTATCGTGTGTAGATGACTCAGAGAATGAGGTCTCTGAAGAGGCAGCTGAATGAGGCAGAAGAGGAGGCGAGTCGGCGTGAGGCTCAGCTCAGATACACACAGCGAGAGTTAGGAGAAGAGAGAGAGTCCAACGCACGATTACAGAAACAGCTGCTCGAGCTGCAGCTACAGATGAAGTGAGTCCTTCTACATGCAGGTCTTTCTCTCTGATGATCACGTGAATGTTGTTATTCACTGGTACTGTTCTATACAGAAAATTTAAACACTGTACTGTTACTCTGTGTTCCTCTTCCTGTTTGAATGGCACCAAGTGCTTACACCTCACCCTGATGATCAGATATTCCTATCCTTGTCAGGACATTTGGTTCCCCCGGAATTTAAAACATGCCCCGCCCTCTATTCACAGCTGTGTTTCTGTCTTAAATAATACTCTTTAAAATAGAACCAGACTAGATATATCTGTATAAAGTGCCGGTTTCAGCTTTATAATCAGTAATAATAAATTAATTCACTTCTCACTCATTCACTCACTCATTTACCCACCCGGTTAATCCTATTAGGGTCGCGGGGAGGCTGGAGCCTATCTCAGCCGACACTGGGCAAAAGTGGATACACCCTGATAAGCTCGCCGGACCAAGGGCATAACCATAGTTTAGACACTGGGGGGTTCAAATGAGAACTCTGCAGTTACCTGTCGTGCTTTTTTATTTATTAATATATTTTTTCATTACTAAATACTCACACTTGCTAGACTTGACTCAGAGCCGGTCAGAGCAGTGTTTCAAAGAAAGCCGCCGGGGCCGGGCGCAACCAAGTGGGCAATTGAGAGAGGTGTGGTCACACGTTTCTTTTCCTTAACAAATGGATACAGGAAAATAAATCGTAGGAGACAGATACGATCCATTAACAGTCAAGGCTCATAAAAGTTGTTCATATGTCACATATTAATTTATATTATTGGGGGGGACATATTTGTATTTTCCCAATATTACGAATACGTGGTTGTGCCCATGCGCCAGACCATCACAGGGCCAACACACACACACACAACCATTCACACTCACACCTAGGAGCAACCTGAAACAGACAATTAGCCTAATGTGCATGTGCTTGGAGAACATGCAATCTCCAAACACAAACGCCTAAGCGCGGGACCTTCTTGCGTGTTAACCGCTACACCACCACACCACCCAAGTTTACTTCTAAAAGGTGTAATATATTCAATGTCAATGATTCTATTTAATATATTCTCTATCTACCCATCTATCTATCTAATGTGTGCAATTTTTATAAATATATATGGGGTTTTTTGTTTGATTGTTTTTTTTGTTCTGTAGGAGAAAGGAGTCAGTCATGATGAGGCAAACTCTGGATAACTTAAAGCTGGACTTGTCTGATGATGATGAAGAGGAGGAACAGAAGAAGACTGCAGAGATCATTCCAATCCAGTCAGAACAGAAACAAAACTAACTGGCGAATGTGTAGCGATAGTAAATGTACGACAAATATAAATACTAGTTGCAAAAACAACTAGTAACTAACTCCAACAGAGAGAGAGAGAGAGAGAGAAAGAACAAGGGGCACTTTAATATTTATGTGTCACTAACTTTAATACCTGGGATTTAACCAGTCTTTATACCTGGGAAAGGAAATTTCTATTTGTTGCTGGGTTATTTTTTATAATCGACTTTTACATGGACAGTGTTTTAAGTCCAGACAATAAGCTTAACTCTGTCTGCTAAATGTTTTGCAGGGGTTTAGAGGTGAATGTGTTCTCGCTGCCAAACATATCACACAAAGTGATCGTCTTCATCAAGCGATGTGCAGGCCGTGCGCTGTTTATTTTTTAACTGTATAGAGGAACGTCCTACTATTTAATTTAACTTTTTTCTTTCTTGTTTTCCCCCCCTCTCTTAAAGGTGTACATGTTATAAGAATACTGTAAATAATTTTGCAAACATTAATTTTTTGTTTTATAATTAATTGTGTAAGACTAGGATGCTAGAGGTTAAAAAAAAAGAGCAATTAGTTTAAACCTATTTTATAAAAGTACTTTAAGGAACTAAACACTGTCTTCGTGCTGTAATGCAACGCTGAGCTTTTAATTGGAAATATTATCTAAATTTTTTTCTTAATCATTTTGCTTAGAAAAAGCTAATACTGCTAACAGTTAGCATTGCGCAGTTATGCGAATGGGATCCTGGTTGTTTGTTCCAAATAGCTTTACTGAACAGTTAGCATTAGCATATGAGTGCCTTAAAATACTGGGTCTTTACGTGGATTAGTTTGACCAAAAATGTCAATGTTGCTAATAATGAGTTACGAATTAAAATGTAATATTTAAATGAAAATTGGCATTCATTTAGTCTTATCCAAATCCTTTCTTTAAAATGAGCTCCTACACTTGAGTATGCATGGAAATACAGTCATTCCTTAAGCATTGTTATAAATGTGTTTGTATTCCTGCTAATTATTCAATAAGATCTTACTATCCTGCTGTCAGAAAAATGAAAAACAATGTAGCTTGGACCAGCGGGGATTCCTTGTTGGTGTGAGCTAATGCACGTGGGTTAGTGTTGGTCTGGTGCGGGTTTAGTTTGGCCAAAATACGCTCATGCTAATAGTAATACATCATTAGCATTACTAAATGGCTAAAGGTTGTCATTCACTCTTGACTTTAAACTGTCCCTTTAAAATGTGCTAATACACATGGACATGGTCTTGTTCCTTGTGCATTAATATAAATGTGTGGATTTACACAGAACTCGTGTCTGTCGTTTTCTAAATATGGATGCATGATTGTGGTTAAAGAAACACCCGGCCATATAAACTGTACTTTTATGCCCTGCTCTCTACTAAATTCAGGTCTCCTTGGAGACGAGGAGTCTTCAAATATATTAAAACAAAATCATGAGTTTTGATCTGTGTATAGTGGGCGCTCTGATCCTGCACTTAGCATGAGATGCCCGAAGACCTGTGCACACACTGACCCTATTCAGCATACATAGAAAATGGTCCGAATGCTTTAATACAATCCTGCAGCCCAGTTTTATTTATTTATTATTTTATTTATTTGTAAACATTGATGACGAGTTTTGTGGGAGGAACCGAACTGGCCGCAGAATTTGATGGTTGCAACACAGGAATTCAGTTTCACTTATTTAGGAACAACTCGAGGCATACGAAGGCATTTCTAAAATTTTGTTCACCACAGGCTAAGCAACTAAATACAGACATCTGCTACATCCACTTGTATGGCATGCTAAAGATCCTAACATGAATAAGTGGTGTTGAAATACTATGATGAAGTAGCCTTCTGAGAATGACTTTGTGAGGAGCTTTATGATTGCTGCTGCTGTTAGTAACTTCATCAGGTTTTGCCTTTGTTTGAGATGAACAGTGAAGAATACATGGCTGTTGCCGTTATGAAACGAGCACTACAATATACTGTAGATTAAAATTATTTGTCCAGCCCAGTTAATTGTCTGCGATCATAAATGACTCGTCTTTTGATTCTATAAAAATGTTCATGTATTTCTTCTCCCATCATTCTAAATCTGACATCCAGCAGAGACACATTATCCCCTTATTTCACACATCTCTTGTTTCCTTCCATGTGTTTCTATGTTTTTGCCATCACACTGCGCACGCAACTACAAGTCACATAACTGTGATGTCCACTACAAACTGGTCTGAACAATCAAGTGTACAATAAAATATATTTCTAAAAATGTTACCATCTTAATCAATTCTCTCGGAACATTTTATTCTGCTGATTCTTACCACAGGTGGCATGGTGGTGTAGTGGTGAGAACGTCCGTCTCACGTAAGCACGGGGAGAACATGTAAATTACACTGCAAGAGGGTCCGGGATTTGATTCCCGTGTAATTTACATGTTCTCCCCGTGCTTATGTGGGTTTCCTCTGCATACTGTTTTTTTCCCCACAGTCCAAAGGCTAACTGGCTTTTCCACATTGCCCCTGTGTGGCAGTAGTGTGTAAGTGTTGTCCTGCGATGGTCTGGCAAGCTGTTCAGGGTGTGACCTGCCTTCACCCAGTGCTGGCTGAGGTAGGCACCAGCCACCCCGCGACCCTAATAGGATTAAGCGGGTCAACGAATTCTTTCGCATACAAAGGGTTAAGTTTCTATCGAGTTCATACCCCAGTAGTCCGATTAACTTTGTGGTTTCACATTTGGCTAAACATTGACTTGATAAGTTCAACACACACACAGCTAAACACAAAGAGGTGTAGGCATTTTTCTTTATTCATAAGGAACATACGAAACACTCATAATTTAATGTTCTCCACAGCGTCAGTGAAACCTGCGTCTGTTCCCCTCCATACCTTCTACATATGCATTTATTTATATAAGAAGTGTCTACATACTGTAATAAAGGTCTGAAGGGTTGCACAGCACATCATTGGTCAGTAGAGCTATACAGGCACAATGAGAGAAAACTAATGTAAACATTTAAGACTTTCATATTTAGGATCAGGCAGATTTTTCTAAGTGTGTACTGGAGGACAAATTCTAATGAGATTAAGAGTAATTACCTCATTCTGTGTGTTTATTTCGTTCCAAGAAACTGGGTTGCTCCAAAACATGTCACTGGATGTCAAAACACGAATGTTTCATGTGAAACGTTTATATATACCTGCCATAATGAAAGCCTGTTCTCCAATAAGTGAATATAAAAAACATGTCTGTTTTGGCACTGATGGGAAAAAAACAATAACATTTTATTACTTCAAAATCATACACATATCTGAAGCTGCTTAAGGTAACGTGTTGCTAGTGTATTTTAATAAATTGCACTTTAATTGTGAATTTGATAATTTTATTTTTATTTTAATAAATTTACATGGGTAATTCAGATTTACTTCTCACTCCCATACCCTTCACAAATTATTTTTTGTAGGTTGTTGGTTCACTAAGTGGAATTTTGTGTTAACCACTAATTGAAGATGAAAAATAAAATCCAAGAGCTAAAATGAAAATGCTACTCATAGCCGAGCATGGGAACTTAGAGAGATGTTGTATTCTTATAAATACGTTACAAAGATTATTTCTGTTTTAAGCCGGTTCTGTTTGAAACTGATATGCAGATCAATAAGTTTCAGCCGTTTAAAAATGAAGTGCTGTAGCTGTTTCAGTAATTGCATCTGTCTTGTACAATGTCAAAAATTTCTTGCTTAGAAAAACCTCATTTTATCTTGGTGTATTGGTTCCGGAAAAAATATGAATGTGCAGCGCTCACTTAACGCTCACACTGCCTTAAACGCTACAATAAAGTGTGAGTATACTTCCTAGAACATAGCCACTTTAGGAAATGTCCCAAACCACCAGAAAAGCACAGAATCCATTTTAACATGAATTCATCTCCATATTTTTCTGGTGGAGTTCTCAGCGCCTAATGGTACTCAAAGGAAACACTAAGTCATTTTGAACACGATTGTGTACTATTATAAATTGTAGGTTAGCTTTATGTGTAACATGTAGGTAGTGTTTACACTTTTGTTCCTTCCCTGTGGCCTCAGTAAGGTTAATGTTAATACACTAAAACAGCATAAAGCTAGGAATCAGATGACATGCTATTCTATTTCTCGATAGTGTTTTATAGCAGTATATCGTGAACTCTTCTTTAAGACACTATGATGTAAAATTTTTAGAAATTTATACAATAATTAAAACCAAATAAAATGTGTTCTTGACAAAGAACACCAGGTGTATCCCCCGCTTGGTCAACTGCAGCCTCTAGAATGTTATCGGGCATTTTTGATGAAGTGTCTGCGGCGGCGGCGAATATGGACATACCCTGAAAACATAGTGTCCACTATGCTTCACGGGGAATACAATTACACCAAATTAGAAATAGCTCCAAGTAGCATGTGTAAAAATAAATATGTTCAGGTGTAGGGTGTTTGAGTAGGTCCAGTTGTAATCACTTGTGTATAAGAGCGATTTTTGGTTGCTATGAACAAATATTACTACTTGAAGAAATGATTATTCCTACTCAAAGAAACTGTTGGGGTCTCTTGGTGCACAGATGCATGATAATGAATCCGCACACATCACTTGTCAAAGGCAAGCTGTATTAAATAAATTCATACAATACAAATAGTGTTCTTGGCACACAAACAGCATGCGAGAAGTTGATGATGTAGGCAGTCTGAGATTTTCTGAGCTACACATAATACACAAATTGATTAGGATGACAAATTACACCATTAAACCAAAACACTTTGGCATCGTGGAAGCAAAATGATGTGCTAAAATTAGAAGTTTTGGGGGAAACGCCACACTTGGAGCTGCAGCTCACACTTCAGATGCACTGCAGAGGTCTGAACGTGTAGCGCAAAGTTCTCCGCCCATGTTCTCAGAGTGATCATCACAGCTCCACTTTCACTGCCATTTAATTAAATGTTGTACACCTGCTTTCTATGCATTTCTATAGATCTATAAGAGTGTGTAAAATATTTGTCACTTGAAGCAAATGACCTTTCAATTTACACAGGGGTGAGTGCATGCAGCTCATTTAGCATCGTACAAACTATAATCAGTTCTACTACGGGCCGGTAGTAACATTATGTTTTAAAAATTCAGATATGGACCAGTTTACTTCCAAATAAATTGTCCCGAAAAGTTTTAATTTTTAGATTTAAACCCTAAATATGGAATTAAGTTGTGACTTCACATGTATGGACAAAATTACAGTAAATATGTGGACACTTGTGTAACATGTTAGTCAAATACAATGTGGTTTGGGAATACATTCTCTTCAAAATTGCTGAGAAACTAAAGAAGTCAAGGATTGGAAAAGTTATGCGATAGACTGGCGGGGTGTTCATGGTCTATCCTGCCTTCGCCCAGTGTTGGCTGAGATAGGTTCCAGCCTCCTAGTGACCCAGGTAGTTTTAAGCTGTTCAGTAAATGAGTGAGTGAGTGAGGGGAGGATCCGAATGTAAAGAAGCAATATTTTACCCCAAAAGCACCAACATTGTTAATACTTAATCTGATATGCTTTGAATCTGTACATAGCTAAACTGGCTATTTTGAACAAAATATTCTTTTAATATTTTCTAACAGGCAGGGGGGAAAAAATCATGTAATATTTCAGAACCAACCCTAATCCAAACCTTTCCCTATTTTGACGAATACTAAAAATAAGAATTTCCATGACAACGCTACAGCAGCACGGCAGAATAAAACCCAGCATCGGCTGTGAACCTTTAAACCTGCAACCTACGATGGAGTCTGATTTACAAAGAAGTCGAACAGAAAACAGCTGAATGTAATGTAAACGATTCTATATGCAGGAGGGTGGAAACAAAAACATACACTCCTAAAATGGGTGATATATCAAGTCTATAATTTCACCTATATATTTAAAATCTTCATAGATAACCTGTCTTAAATATTCTTCTTTAAATAATTCTTACATTAAATCAAATGTTATAGTTAACAACAGATATACATTTTTAACAAATCTTCGAAACATAATGTGGGATTGGATAAATATCATAGTGACTATTTCAGACTCGCACGCACAAAAATATATCTCTCTAATCATGAGGAATTAAAGGGCAGAACTCATTCATATCATAAAAGTGGACTGGAGACCAAAATCCATACATTCCGTCATACATATATTCATGCTGTAATGCAAGTATTTAAAAAACTCATCACCTGTCAAAAGATTCATAAAGAAATAAATACTGTTATAAAGACTCTTTGTTTAAACTGGGGTTTAAATGACTAATTATGAGGTGGAAAAAGACCAAAAGCTTATTAACCAGAATTATTTTTCTTCAAATGCACTAGATGTACTACAAACAAGAAAGAAATGTTCTGACATTTTAAATGCATTTACAAATCCAGCGCACTGCTTTCATACCCTCACCAGTGCATACAGGACTGAGCTGTATCTCCACATCCATCCACACGAGGGAGATATAAGGCAATTTCTAACAGGCGCATTTTCTCTCTGTGGTTGGTGCGGCGCTCAGTTTGCTGGTGATGTCTGTGTGATGTGCGTCGGCTTTGTCTGGGTTTTCCACACACTGCTCCATCCTCTTCATCACCAGGTCAAGCAGAGTGACCACAGCTTTATCTACTGCAGCGCCTGTCGCTGCGCTCGTTTCAAAGTATGGGATGCTGCAGGTGTCAAAAAAAAAAAAAAAAAAGAGAGAGAAAAGAGAAAGCATACAGAACTGGGGTTTAACAAAATCTGGGATGTCTGCAGCTTTCTTTGTGTCAAAACAAGTGACAAAACTCTGCAGATACAAATGAGCTCAAGAAAAAAGGACATGACAAATCAAAGTTAACAGCAACAAATACTGGCCAAAAATATCTTCAGACAAAAATACAGCACTGAATCCTCCTAAAGAATCACAAATTATTAATAATTATATTCATAATCATTTTTTAATTATTAAAAAGGCCACTGTGAACATGAAGGGGCATGGTGTGGATTTTAATATGCTGTATAACAGCCATGTGGACATTCATGTCTGCAGAGGCATTTTAATAATAATGAAACTATAAACACAAGGCCCTCGCTACAGTTTTTATCACAGAACCTACTGTTGTGCTGAACACATTAAACCTGAGCTCCTGTTTTAGCCTGATTAGCAGTGTACAGCTTCTGGGATTATGGGGTAAAATCACTGCAACTGACTCTCGACTGTCACGTTTATTCATATAGCTACACTTTGATGGGTAATCATGCAGCCCAGCAATCAAATCTTGTTAAACAGAGACAGATTTAAGTGTTTTTATAGTGTAGATTTTGTGATTAGTATTAAAAAGTTTTCTTGGATTTTAATTTAAAGCTAGGTTGTTTGGAGTTATTTCTACCGATGTATCTCTGATATTGTATAAAAAAACACACAAATTTACCAGAAATGAGACGGAATGTCTCTCAATTTTCCAAAATTTTATACCAATGTTACACCGATCAATGCCAGTGTGTACACTGATGTTACGCTGATTTTATTCCTATGTTTCTCTGATCTACACACAAAAAAAAAACCCCATCACATTTTTCAGCACTCCCAAAATATTTCACTCTTCCCTGAGGTTTTCTCCTAAATTCTGCAGTATCCTCCGATGTTCTCCAATGTAACAATGTAATATGATCATGATCAGTATCGTGTGTGCACACCTTTAGATTATCATAAGCCAGTTAGTGTTTTGCAATTTGAAATAATAATAAAAAACACTACATGGTGCAGTGATGCCTTCTTATACTGCACTGGAGTCTGGAGCGCTTTCCTAAGCTTGGCTTCGCATTTTCACATTTCTCTTCATCTCCTTTCCCATCCTTCCCACCAACAACAGTGGAGTAGATGGATTTCAACTCTAAATTTCCCAGACGTACTGGAGTGGGGTATTCCTGTCTGGTGCTCATTACACCTGGTACAGACTCCAGATTTATTGTGACCCTGATCAAGATAAAACTTGCTGCAGGTAAAAGAGTGAAGGTCAATTCTTCTCAAATTGATTTAAAAACCTCCATTTCCTCAGATACATTTGTCTCTTTTTAACTGAACAAAATGAGACCGTGTTTCTATCATTACAGTCATTACACGGAGCAAGCTATGAAGGTTTGCTGCATAATTACAGTGGAGATAAATTATGTGTCAGAATACAATAGAACTGCACTGGACTGTAGAGCACAGGACCAAAGGTAAAAAAAAAAACAATATGGAAGACTATTAAATGCTTAATTGCAGACAATTACAGCCGAGGAGGCAACAAGGGAAAATGTCACCGTATCATTTATAATTGTACTGTAGTGATGATAAAAGTAGCATTTTAACAAATTCTGAAACTATATATTGTATAAACCTATTTCAGCGAGATCAGTCAGAAAATATATGAAATTTTGATTAGCAACAATTAGCCACCTTTAGCATTAGATCATGTCCAGCCTCTGACTGGTGCTCTACCTGATTTAATGATGTGCCACGCATGTGACACTAAGAGTTTTTAATAAAATGAATGAAACTCAGCTAAGTGATGTCTCCACTAAAATCCACCACTTACCCTCTATACTCAGTCTCTGTTCCTTTTTTACTCTCCTGATACTCTCAGCACGTTCTGTACAAAAGGGTATTAGATCTAGAAATGTCTGCTCTTCAACTGTGATTAGAGAAAACTCATTTGGAGCGGTATCTTTAAAACGAGAAAGTTTTATCAAGTGCACATGCAGTGGAAGAAAATGTAAAACAAGCACATGGATAATTAAAACCAGTACGCATACAGGACCAATTTGCTACACTATCCATGCTGCTATGAGTGGCCCTCTAGTTTGTTTGTGTTTTGTCTATGCTACCACAGTCAGTAATAAATGTAGCAGCATCGTACATTTAAAGCAGCATAGCTATACACCTTTACACATTCAATCCTGCAGACTATCGCACTATTACTCCAAACACCCTAACACACTGTGCATCAGACAGTATTACCTGAATGAACAAAATTCATGAAGATAAAACTAATTATTCTTGTTGGTTCCAAGAGTGGAAAAAAGCTATATATATTTTTTTTTACAGTGATTGTTATTTCTAACCAAATCTACACCACATACTAAAAATATTTTTGATAATCATTTTTATTCCTTTTTATTCACTCAGATTTTTACACCTGACTGTATCTTATACACTCACCCATACTTATCAGCCAGTTCTTTAGCTTGCTTCTCCTGAACCTCTCTTTGATCCGGCAGGTCCACTTTGTTTCCAATCAGAACGATGTCTGGATTTTCGCAGTAGGCATTCGCTTGTAGCTGACCTTCACATTCAAACAGTTCATCAACTGACGTGTTTCAATTTCAGTGATGAAACAACTGATTATTTTAATCTTAAGAACTTCAGACTGCTTAGGCCATTCTTGTTTTATTCCTTGTTTCGCAGATTCACCGAGGTTAATATTCATGATTTCTAAAAAAAAAAAAAAAAAATCTAATTGGGGGAAAAACGTCTTTTTTTTTTTTATTCCCGCCAGAATTAACTTAGAGTTCACAAAGAATTTTAAAACCAGAACTTTTTTTGTGCCAAGCCGGTCCTTTCGTTGGAAGTGTCGCTTCGGACACCCGATCACTGTTTCAAATCTAGCAATCTACACAGTGCGTGCGCGTACAAACGTCTGGTGTGCGAAACTATCGGAAGTGATGCTATCGACATGTGTGACAGAAATGGTCAATATGTATATTTGTTTTATTTATTTTTATTTTTGAAACTACAGACTTTTATTTTATATGCATACATTCTGTGCCGATGGCTGGGGGTCCAGTCACTTTTAATACCACCCTCAGAGGCAAGGTGAAAGTATTTTTAGGGCAACCTCGTTGTGACAGTATGTATCACTGGCTTGTTTAAAGTAGGAGCTTCAACAGAATATACAGAGTATGAAAAGATCTACATGTACACCATCAGCTCAGGACAGGCCACTGTATTAAAACTTAAATCAAAGCACTAGTTCAGCCTTCTTTAAGAATACAAGACAGGGCAAATTAAAAATATTTTTATGTTACCCTTTCTTCTATTCTTGTTCTCTTGTGTTGGGAAAAAAATAATATACCTGTTCTTAAAATGTTTTTTTCCCAGTCTCCTGTCTTAGGTTTACATAATAGAAATCCACCAAACAAGGAATAAAAAACAATGGCCTCATCAACAACATGAACATTCATTTTAAAAACAACACATTTAATAGAGATTGGGTTTGATTTTTTTTTTTTTAATTAAACCAGACATGTGAATGTCTAAATTTCTTGGAACTCAAATTTTACTTTAAGGTGTTGGTTTTTCTGTACATTATCCTTCACTCAATCCATTCATACTCCTACATATCATTTGGTTTTATTTACTGTAACACCTTTTCTCCTGTTAACTGGAATATAGTTTAATATGACAGTAACTGTACTATAAGTATTAGGATTATCACTCACTCATCCAGTTGCGAACATTGAGAAAACTTTGCTGGCTCGTCAGGTCAAACATCAGCAGGAATCCCATTGCGTCTCTGAAAAAAGCTGTCGTCAAGCTTCTAAACCTGGAATAAAGAGAATAATAATAGTAATAATAATAATCTAGTTCAAACCCAATTTTTAAACTTGAGCTATTCACCATTATCAAAGCTCAAAAGCACCTCAAGTCCTCAACATAACATTTTATTTATTTTAATAATACTAACCTCATAAAATAATAAATTAACTTTCTGGAGTAAAGAAAGTTTAGAAAGAAATACATTTTTAAAGATAAATAGTAGTGTCAGTTATAATTTTTGTCATTGATACGGAAATGAGCTGGAAATCGTACGGGGAGTGACTGTCACACATTTTGCAGTGAAACTCAGCAGCCTCCTTTGTTAGTTTTTTTGGGGGGCTTTTTAGCCTAAGAGTTTTGCACAGTAGTGTAGGATGTACACACAGTAACAAAAAGGACTCTAAAACTAAAAAACAAAAACTAAAACTTGATGTTGTGTTGAAAAACCGTATTGTTTCAATACAACAAATGAAATATTCAAACCTCTCCTGCCCTGCTGTGTCCCAGAGCTGCAGATGTACTTTAAACGTCTTCCCCATAGTCCCATTAGGGCTATTAGTGCTGTACACCTAAAACACACACACACACACACACACACACACACACACACACACACACACACACACACACACACACACACACA
>JBCNYH010000026.1:22465362-22476557 GCA_039654325.1 Tandanus tandanus
TAGACATACACACACATTGTTCCAAATACACACAGTTTTATTTATTAAGTAACTTATCACTTATCATTATCATGCCAAGAGTTCAAAGCACACCCAATTTCCTGTACATGGCTTATTTAATCTCTCTCTCTCTCTCTCTCTCTCTCTCTGTTCTTCTGCATGCTTCTCTATGTCTCTCGTCCTTCATTTTCCTGTTTATTCTTCACGTTTCTCCTTACTGTTTCTGTAAAAAGCAGCATCCAGCATTCCTCTCTCTCTCTCTCTCTCTCTCTCTCTCTCTCTCTGTGTGTGTATGTGTGTGCATGCGCATGTGTTTAATTCGTATTATCTAGGCAACACACACTCACACTTTTAAATACTTAAAAATAGAGTTGCTCAGTATTATGATCTATGTTGTAATAGAATTATATGAGTAATATATCACACTTATTGTGGTACGTTATAAGCCTCCATAATAAATTTTGGCGTTTTGAGCATATGAAGTTATGTCCCAAAGAACTCTGTTACGTCAACTCCTGTATTAATATTGCTGTAATTTATGATTCAAAAAAGCAGGAGCTTCAAAACTTTCCAGAAATTATACTCTGTACCATAGTGTTTATTTGTAGATATTTTGCAAGTATTTTTGTGAAAATTATTCTTTAAGAAGGTGCAATTAGAAATTATACACTTTCATGAGAATGACCCCTATATGGAACATATCTGGATGAATATGTTCTCTTGACTATAATAAACCACACTGCTTTTATTTCCTTTTAAATCTTGCCTAAGGTATCTTCCTTCCAAAAATAGCTATAAAGCAGTTGCTATTGTGATTTCCTGTCACAGTGAAAGATTAACAGCCAAAAAAGATGAGAGAGAAAATAAAGGCTGAAAAGGTGTATCAGGTAGAAAAATAATAATACGTTTTTTGATGACGTTTTAGGGTAGCATGGTGGCGTAGTGGTTAATATATCCACCTCACTGCAAGAAGGATCTGGGTGGAGTTTACATGTTCACGTGGATGCATGGGTTTCCTCTGGGTACTCCGGTTTCCTCCCACAGTCCAAAGACATGCACATTAGGCTAATTAGCTGTTTCAAATTTTACTTATGTGTGGATGTGAATGGTTTTGTGTGTGTTGCACTGAACCCTGCCTTCGCCCAGTGTTGGCTGAGATGGGCTCCAGCCTCCCCGCAAACCTAATAGGAGTAAAAGGATCAGCAAATGAGTGAGAGTAGGTGATGACGTTTTATGTTTATAAATACAAAAACATGTCTGCACATTATGTTTATTACAGATATAGAATGTTACTGCTAGAACATTTGAATGAATAGTCTACCATTAACATCCACTGCTGCTATCATGTTCTCCAGTACTCCAGTCCGCTACAGAGCCTTTACATTCTGTATATTTGTTTATACTGGTATGCATAATTAATTGTCGAATTTCCTTCTTCTCAATAAATCTAAATTTCTTGCATGCTTTCTATCCCTAGTATATTTTTGCTCACACCTGATGATATCATTATGAGCCCCTTTTTATGGAGAAGACTTCACTCCTAAGAGTGTTCCAGATGTGACAGAACAGATGCTGGTTTCAGAGCGATGCATACAAATGCCTCCATTTGATGATTTTTTAAAAATTAATTTAGTTTTTCCTCCTTTTATTTTCTGAGACAGGACAATTTAAGGTGTACTCCCAGTACTCACTGGGGAACTGTACTTTGAACACCCAACATATCCAACAGACAATTATGAGCAATTCTCACCTCTGCAGATGTGCAAGAAGGAGGTAAAGATCTGTCAAACTCATCTCACTTGGGCACAAAGTTCCCAGGGTAAAAAAGAAAAAAATTGCAGCTGGCTTGCTGAGGGGCCATCTAACAAATCAATCTCTTGAAATTACATTTGCAGCATTTGGCAGACGCCCTTATCCAGACCGACTTACATTTTTATCTTATTGATACAGCTGAGCACTTCAGTGTTTAAGGGCCTTGCTCAAAGGCCCTTAAACTGTGAGAGCTTGGTGGTAATGGGGCTTGAACCGCCAACCTTCTGATCAGTAACCAGAGCCTTAACCGCTGTTCCTTTGGTATCCACAGTGCACTACTGTCCGCACTGCTGAGTTTAGGTGCATGTTCTCCCCGTGCCCATGGGGTTTCTACAGGTTCTTCCCGCCTCACTCACTCACTCATTTGCCGAATTGATTGAAATCCTATTACATTTGCACGGAGGATGGAGTCCATCTCAGTCGACACTGGGCAAAGGTACACCCTGAAGAGCTCGCCAGACCATTGCAGGGCCAACACACACACACACACACACACATCTAGGGGCAATTTGGAACAGCCAATTAGCCTAACGTGCATGCCTTTGGACTGTGGGAATAAACCAGAGTGCCGAGTCCCGGATTCGAACACAGGACCTTCTTGCTGTAAGGCGGACTTATTAACCACTACGCCACCGTGCCGCCTGTTATTCCCACCTTCCAAATGCAAACCAGTAGGTGGAACGTGTGTGTATGGTGCCCTAAAATGGACGAGCATCACATCCAGTATGTATTCCAGTTTCTCACTCAGTGTTCCCAGGAAGAGCTTCTGTTGAATTTTCAGTCACCTGAATATGATGCCAGAGAATGTAAGTGATTAATTCAGGACAGACAAGAGTAGCTTGATGCACATACCGATGCTCTGCGCCTCCTTAATTGACTGACGTGCCAAGGTGAATGGAACGTGGTACATGGTAATGGTGGTAAGGTGAATAATAATGAACTGCATTCAAATGTTGCTTAATTCAACACCACATTTCTTCCATGACTTGTCTGGTGCATCATGAAAACCTTTTAGATCAATTGAATATCCTCCAGCTTAATTTGTGTAACAAGAGTTGCAATGAGAAGGTCATGCACCTCACGCCATAGGGGTTTGTAACAGTCACTTGTGTCAGATTCTACTACTTAGATTCTTCTACTATGTCTTATTTTCTCAGGCAAGACTTCACATTCAAATACTCATTAACTTGGGCCTGAGACTACTGAAGCCACAACACCTTTATTTATTAGGTTTTCAAATTGTTTTAGAGCAAAATCAGTCAAAAATCCCAGGCTGTTCCTATCATGAAAACCAAAGCCACAAATTTATCCCTTTGCCTTTAAACATTAGTATCAGAAATGTGTAACAGTTATGCTGTAGAGAAATACCTATAGGCTCAAGAGACTTTTAAGGTCTTTAAACCCACAGCTTGTGTACAGGCCTGTTCTCTATCTTGAGTTTCCAGGTCTAAACAGTATTACATAATAATAAAAGGCATTAAAGCATTGGTATAAAATAAGCCCCCTTTATCTCTCTCTAAAATTCTGTGTTAGAACGTGTTAGAACTGTTTATAAAATTCTGTGTTAGAACGTGTTAGAACTGTTTATAAAATTCTGTGTTAGAACGTGTTAGAACTGTTTATTAAGCTGGCTATTAAACCTTAATGACAACAACAGATAGCCGAAAGCTCACTTTGCATTCGTACAGTGGCAAAATTGTTTGTTTGAAACAAATAAATTCATGATCCAAATATGTGATCTGTCTAAATGGCAAAGTTTGAACATGTAAAAGGAAATATATGTAAATATTTTATAACAGACCCTATGAAAAAATAATAGTCCTGCCAGATAACTGAACCTAAAGAAGGATTTCTACAGTTTTATTGAGGTAGTATCATCAAATATCATAACATTAACAATTATAAGTTATGCTACCCCGACACATTATACACACATCATGTCAAGGTTTATGTACGAGAACTATTAACTCTGAATTTGAGAAACAGGAACTGATATGTTTCACTGACACTGAATCGACGTTATTAGATTGCCCAATTGTTCTGTCTCTAATCAGCACTCTTAGTTTAAATGTTTCACTAAACAATGATCTCATAAACCACACTGTATGCCCAAAAGTATGTGGACACTTGATCATCATCATACCCATATGTTGATCTTTCCCAAACTGATGCCACAAAGATAGAAGCACACAACATATACAAGAATAAGGTGTCTTTATATGATAAAGCAATTTCAATTTTAATTTGAACATGAAATTATATTTGTGATGTTATCTGATTATGTTTCAACATGACAATGCCCCTTTGCA
The DNA here is from genome assembly GCA_039654325.1 of Tandanus tandanus. NCBI lineage: Eukaryota > Metazoa > Chordata > Actinopteri > Siluriformes > Plotosidae > Tandanus > Tandanus tandanus. The sequence goes on from JBCNYH010000026.1 coordinate 22,469,484, forward strand.
CAAAGCAAGGTCCGTGAATACAAGGTTTACCAAGATTGGAATGAAAAATTTTGAGTGGCCTGCACAGAGCTCTACCCTCAACCCCACTGAAAACCTTTGGGATGATTTTGGAATGCCAACTGCATTTTCTTGGAGTGATGATGATGTGCGTGTGTTTATAATGTGCAGTGGTCACCAACCCTGGTCCTGTAGATCTACCTCCCTGAAGACTTTGGCCCCGACCCTAATGCCCACCTGACCACATAATCATTGACTTGAGAGGTTTTCATCAGCTAAAAGAGGTATGTTAGATTTTGGTTAAGGGTAATACATGCAGGAATACATTTAGGAACAGGGTTGGTAAGAACTGATACTGTGTATCCTAAATTCACAAAAATGTAGCCATCCCCATGGCCTTAGAACAATATCTGTGTGTGTGTGTGTGTGTGTGTGTGTGTGTGTGTGTGTGTGTGTGTTGGACCTGTGATGGTCTGGGGAGCTGTTCAGGGTGTACCCTGCCTTTGCCCTGTGTTGGCTGAGACAGGCTCCATCTGAGGTGGGGAAAAACCTGTAGAAACCCCCAAGGGCAAGGGGAGGACATTTGAGCATCTGATTATACCATATGGGTTTGCCAACGTGCCACCTCTTTCTTTTAGATTCATTCATTCATTTTCTAAACCGCGTAATCCTAATTAGGGTCGAGGGGTAGGCTGGCGCCCATCTCAGCCGACTCTGGGTGAGGGCGGGGTACACCCTGGACAGCTCGCCAGGCCATCACAGGGCCAACACCCATACAACCATTCACACTCACACCTTAGGACGATTTGGAACAGCTAATTAGCCTACTGTGCATGTGTTCGGACTATGGGAGGAAACCGCAGCACCTGGAGGGAACCCATGCAGGCATGGGGATGACAGGTAAACTCCACACAGAAACACCCGAGCCTGGAAATCGAACCCAGGCCTTCTTGCTGTGAGGCGGACTCGCTAATCACTGCGCCATGTGCCGCCCAGTCTTTTAGATATTTGTGAATAAAATTATTAGAGGAATGTCGGTGAAGTTTATCTACACAGACCATACTTTGATTTATTCTATTTCACTATCCAAGCATTTAATCATACCACAGAACATTCTTGACTTACATCACCTCTCATTAGGGAGTGGAGATAGAAGAGTTGAGAGAAAGTCATGTGATCCTTGCCCTAAATGACACTACTGCAGTTTTTGTGGTCCACAGGGAAGCCATGGAACACAGCAAAAAGCCATGGAAGCAGGCAGCTTTCACTTTCATGCGGACAGTCATATATGAAGCTCATACGAAAATATTAATCAACATAGATGTACACACAGCTGGGTGAGGACATGGGTGACACACTTACTGTGTTCCTCTTTATCAGTAAATGTTACTCATTTATTTAGCACATTATTACTTCAGGAAATATAGCCAACTAAATTCATAACAAAACACTGCAGGCTGATATAAACAAAAGTAATACCTGTAGAATTTTTATCTACTCTAGAATCCAACTTTACAATAGAACACAAACTTGCTAATGCACATGGATTATTGCTGTGGTTCACTATAAAACTGAACATTTCTGTATTGGGAGTTTGGTTAGTAGTCACAGGGAGGCATGACAAACCAGAATAGAAACCCTGTCATTCAAGAAACACCTGTGTTATGATATGAGATATTAATCTAATCAGGCTCAAGCTAAAAAGAGTCATAGATCCTTTGTAAAATAATAAAAAACAATTATATCTATTCACTGCCAAGACACTGATCCGCCACTAGGCCAGAGAGAGATTTACTGTTACTTGTTGGTTACATGTCCTTGCATCATTTTAGTAAGAAGATAAATCAGTTCTTGATAAACATTGTTGCATGTTTCCTGTTAATTGGTTAATTAAATTTCTCTGTTTGTTATTTAAAAATAATATTATGAACTACAATGCTGAAAATGTAGTTAAAGGGGCCAGCTCACCCTTCCCAGAATCTGATTTTCAAAAAAGGACGTTCTGATGAAAATGGAAAAACGAAAAACTCACCACCCTCTTTTCCCTGAAGTCAATGCCAACGGTAGTAATGAACTTGGGGTTGAACTTATTGTCTGTGTAGCGGTAAAGAAAGGTTGTTTTTCCCACTCCTGAGTCACCGAGAGCCAGGAGTTTAATCAAATAATCATAGTCCCCATCAGTCATAGTGCTGCCTGCGCTTAACCTATAAACAAACAATACACAAGGGAAAAAAAGGTTTCGTTTAATGAGTTTGTCACCAAAAAACTAACAATAATAGAATAACATTATTAAATTATATAAAATAAATTACAAAATAACAATAATTACATGCACACACACACAAAATACTACTAATAAAAAAAATTTAAAGGGGTGTGACAGGAAAGGAATGGAACTTACACCCCGATTTCTACCTAAACCCTACTTATTAAACCAGGTACAAGATAAGAACCAAAAAAAAAAACTACAGAAAGATTATGGAAAAAATATGAATAAATAGAATAAATAGAAGTGCGAAATAGAAGTTATATTTTATTCAGAAGTTCGCTAGTTTATATCTGATTTGTTAGATTGATATCTGAATACTGTTACTATTGCCATTAACTTGCCTTAAGCGCCAATAATTTATTTTAACCCAAAAGATAGATGTTAGAGGTGTAACATGATATGCAATTCTAGACTACACGTTCTTGATTATTTTATTTCTACGCAGCATTGTTGAAGTATAAATTTGTGTTGATTAAAAAATGTTGAGTAATTTCATATAACAAAATCCTTGACAGATGTTCCAACTGCAAATGTAAATAAAATGTAAAATAATGCATGTTTTCATATGTAATCTTTACTCTTTTAGCAGCTCATATACAACGACTTGCATCGCAGATGCTCCACATGATCTGAGACTCACATTAGTAAAATGTGTTACTTGTTAAAGGAAATTTATAATCCATGACATTGTGAAGCTTTCTGTAAGAACACTTTAATAACAGTCAACGGTAAAGATATTCTTTAAGTTTTGTATCATGGGAAAGCCTTCAGGAGCGTTTGGGTTTTCTTCCAACCATCCTGACCCTTATAATGTCACAGGACATGGATTATGACTTCAGACTGGTTCTCTTTAAGCACAGAGTTCATGAGAAAGGCAAACGCATGAGACTGTGTGGAAAGATTAGCATCAATGACCTTTTGTGCCTCACTGCACATATTTAGACAGGAACACTAATTGCCCTGTTTAGTTACAAGAAGTTTTCCATGTTTTCGCCATGTGTGTTGCTGTGTGAAGATGTCACATGATTTAGAGTATGAGTGACCGGACGATTGAAGAGAAACAGTACAGAATATTAAAAAAAATTAACATAGCTCATTGTGTTTATCCCAGAAACAGCTCGTTAAAACTGTTTCACATTTTAAAATTTACTTCAGTTAAGGGCTGTTTCATGGTCAGGATTGTCTTTTAAAAATTATACAAGGGACCCCTTTAAGTAGGCATTTGAATACTTTATGACTGTCTCTTGTTTATCGTTGTATAGAGGAAGAGTAGTCCCAGCTACACTAGTGAAATCTTTTCTCAATTCCGATAAATAGTGTTATCAGAGGATAATATTGCTCAAATTTTGACCAAGTACAGAATTCAATTCTCTCCACTGTAATAAAAATAGTAGCTTTTACATGATAAAATTCTGAACTGCACTCCTAATTACTACCTAACTTTTACTCCTGGAGGGGTATTTTCATACAATCTAGAAAGATGTATTTCTGCTTGTAAGTTCTATTTATAATCTTAGTGGCTTTGCCGGGATCCTTTGTCCGTCTTCCCCGGAAAGTAGACATTACATGTGGAGGACAGAAGTGCTTTTTTCAGATATTAATTGCTTTTTCTAAAGCAGCATAGTACTGTATAGCTTGCTGAAAAAAATAATTGGGATTCCACATCAGCTTGATAAGCATGTCTGTCAAAAAGTGTCTTCTCCGGAAAACCACAATGATTGTCAATGATACTGTTGTTACTGCAGTTAATAATGTATACAATTAATGTTGCATGAAACCTGCTCAGGTAATGTGTTTAGTGAGCTTTTATTCTTAATTCTGCAATTTATTCTAGAGACCCTGTACCTGTTATAGTTTCATAATTTAGACACCACTAGACCTGTAGCTGTAATACTTCACACAAAATATTCTAGTCTCATAAGGTGTTGACTGGTAACAAGAAACCACAAAAACTAGGAGTTTAATTTTTGAGCTACTGCGAACCCAAAAAGTATACCATGTTTGTGAAACAACCCTAAAAACCTTGGATTTGCCTTATATTTTGAGATAAAGCTGAGTACAAAGATGAGTTTTTATTTAAAAAAAAAATTCAAAGGTTTTTTTTTTTTTTTTTTAATCAAGGTCACCAGTTCTGGACCTGACTGGATTTCTTTAATCAAGCTAACAACCCATGCAAAGTGCTTCAGGGAAAATGCAGCGATAATGCTTTTTTTTTAACCTACAGCCTGGCAAAACCTCTATTTTATCAATTATTTTGAATTCAATTAAGACAGAGTCCACAAAATTCCTAAAATATAATTTTTTAATTTTATTTTATTATTTTTTTTGTTTTATTCTGCACTGGGCTGGTTAATTCAGTGTTTGCTGTTCTTCTCTGCATTGAAATTGTGAAAATAAAAATTATTTGAATAATGAATTTGCTTTAAAAAAAGATCAAAATCGGAATCATAAATCAGTTGTAGGCTGAAAACAATCTGAGATTCTATATTAGGCCATGTCGCCCAGCCTATTTTATCCCTTTCCTTGCCAGGTAGAGCATCCATCCTACCATACATCTACTGAGATTGCTAATTGCTAATGCTAATTCACTAATTTAAAATGGAAGGAGTATATATGCATTATTTTAATGTCATTTGATTATGTGAGCACATAACTAATTTTCTTGCTGCAGGCAAGATATTTCTGTAGTACCCTGTAAATCACCAAAGCTACATTTTTATTTAAATGTAATATTCTTAGCATTAATATATAATGTAAAAATGTGTATGGCACTCTCCATCAAGATGACACACCTATATTGTGCTTGTTCATATGGGCCGATTATTATTCATCTCCCAGCATGACGGCATAACTTGACAGTACAAAACATCCAACATCAACACTACAAAAATTAACATCCCACTCTTCCTACACTTAAATGCTTAACATTAAATGGCATACTTTTTCCCTGTTAGAAATGTGGGTTATTGGAGAGGACAGCTGTTGGAAGAAATGAAAGCTCGGGGTGTTTATACAGAAGGACACTTATCAGTTTCCTGGATTTATGCTTCAATCATGGTGCATGGTAGTATGAATAACTAGTGTTTCTCCTATCAAAAATATAAGTCAGCCTGTGCCTACATACTTCTTATAACAATATTGTCCCTGGGTCACACTTTATAACTATCAAGAGGGTTTGAAAAAGAGACTGCAGATATCAGAATCACGATAACATCATGGCCGGAAAAAGTGAGCCCTGTGTTGGATCTCCCTGTTGTGCTTAAGTCACTTCTAAATCAGATTTTTCAGAAATTTCAGAAAATGCTGAAAACATGCTTATTATTAGCAATCTCTCCAAAGTGGTAAATATGCATGATGTGACTATAAATCTGCATTGTATGCAATGGTGCGCTGATGGCGGTATTTATTGCAAATGCATCATTTGTCACTTTAATTAAGGTTTTAGCATGTTTGCACATAAAAACAAGGTGGTATCCAGGTCATTCTCAACATATGGCAATTATCCAAAGGTCCATGATGGACTGTGCAAACCTTTTGTCTCCAATTAGAGGGAATGTAATAAGAAATAAGAAGTTCAATATTGGAATGTGATGCACTTTCAACATGACAATGGCCCACCAAAGTATACCATCAAACCAGGCTAAATTAGGTGTATGGAAATGACCCGAGGTATTTAGAATTTTTTTTAAAGCTTTTAGAACGTCCTTGATCTACAGATTAAGGCTATGGATGCTGAGAAATATCACATCGATATACGTCAATACAGATGTCAAGCCCTATAACCTTTCCATTTATGAAATACTGTGGCATTCTTCCTCCTGACACTCACTCGCAAGCACACACACACCCAGCTGGGCCTCTGGCTCTCTCTACATGAGCCAAGCAGACATCTGTAGTGAGGAAGGCAGAGGAGGAGGAGAAAGGTTAACAATGCTGTGAGCGATCGATGTTACACAGGAACCAAGCAGTGAAAGGAAACAAAAGCTTAAAAGGACAATTTAACTCCCAAAATGCTAATGCTAACATTAACAATAAATGAATAAACAATGGCTATGTGGCATCTGTACTAGTTATGCCCATGAGGTACACAATACTCATAAGACAAGTCAGGGTAATTATTTATATATAATTTTAATGTATAAGCTCAACTGACAAATGTAAGACACTTGAACAATCCCACTTTATCATACACCGTTGACCAATCCCACCTACTGCCAGACTAACACTTTACCAATACCACCCACTTCCACAGACACTCTTGACCATTCCTGCCCACTTTCATCTGTAAATCAATGGTGTCTTTAAGCTCCGATTGGTAATCGCTCGAATCGCAGCGCATGACATTTCAGCTCAGTACCTGCTCACTTCGAATTGCTTGAGAAAATTTCACCTCCCATCGCTCATTTTTGACCTTCACTGACTTGACATTGTCAATTATCACTCATCCCTTCCTGTGTGTTTGCCCGTCAATGTCTAAGGTCACCTTAAAAATGTAAGACTCTCTTGACCAATCCTTCCCAGTTTGGACAACACACCTGACCAATTCCACATACTCAGACTCTTTTGAACAATTCTACCTACTTTTGAGTTCTGATCACACTCATTTCTATTTCTTAAATTATAAAAACATTTTCTTAAATTTTAGTACACAGACCATTATTTATCTTTGCATATCTTTCTGATTTGAACTGAAAATGTGTTGCTCCTTCTGGGAAATCTGTATATATATATATATATATATATATATATATATATTTTTTTTTTTTTTTTTTTTTTTTTCCATGTCTGTATCTATAATAGCTCGGAAG
>JBCNYH010000026.1:22479222-22492157 GCA_039654325.1 Tandanus tandanus
TATATATATATTATATTATACAAAAACACAAGAGAACAAAACTAAACATGTGTTTAGTTCATTTTGCAATTTTTAAAGCGTGACAACAATGACACCGCCTCACTGCCCCTGTGAGTGTCTGTCAAGGATTATTCACTCGGGATAAAGCTTTTAACTCACATGATAGCAGATGAAAAAATCAGTAGTATATACTAATAAGTTATATGATAAATCTGAATGTTCAATATTCCCATTATTGTTCTCATTGCTAATTGATAAATTATAACTTTCACGGCTTGTATGACCTTACGTCCTTCAAAATGTACATCTATCTGTACTTACACGTACCATCACAGGTACAATACAAACAAAATATCTTTGGTAAAAAATGGCTAGACATTTTTGTGAGATATGAATGCAGACGTAAAGTACAGATGTTATTTTCTATTGACAGCACTGGTAGCAATACAATACTAACCCTAACCCACACACACAATTACTAGTGTCACCACCTCAATACAAATATATGTTATCTTTAACAAATGTCATACATTAAAAGCTCCAGTTTTAGGCTCTACCCAAATATACAGTATAGTCGTAATTATGTAGATGCAAGTTTTAAAACGTTTAAGGCATCTTGAAAATCTGAAAACACAAACAATGAGGGGGTTGGTTCAAATTTCCTACTATCTTATTAGTCTTGACAAAATTGTATACATAGTACAGAGTAAACGTCTGACTGAGGCCTTAATGCCTCAATTAGCTCAATTAGCTCTAAATTGGACTATTCAGAGTACACAAACAAAATCTTCAGAGTATTGTAGTGTAAAAAGGTTCAATCAATAAGACACATCTAAGGCAAAGCTATATTAACCCTTCGAGAATACCTCATTTGCAAAATCCATTCACATATTATTATCTTCAGTATTTGAATCTGTTGTGACCTGGTATGTTTATCAACATGTACAACCCTAACACGCAAATCAATTACCGTTCCTCAACAACTAACATCTGAGATTCAGTTAGAACAGTCCTCTGAGCAATACAGGGTCCTTTTACTAATGAGAAAATCCCTTTGGTTTTCTAAGATCATTTAAAAAGTTGTATGAATAAAAGAAAAAATGTGATGTGATGTGATAGCTCTCAATAACTCTCATTTGGCGAGCTGCTTGATGGGCGAAATCCGGGTACACCCTGAACGGCCAGACCACCAGACCACTACAGAACCAACACACACACAACCATTCACACTCATACTTAGGGGTAATTTGGAACAGCCAGTAATCTTAAAGTGCATGTGGGAGGAAACTCATGCAAGAATGAGGAGAAAATGTGAATTTCACACAGAAACGCCCAAGCATGGGACTCAAAACCAGGAATCTTCTTGCTTTGAGGTGGACGTGCTAACCTGTACACCACCATGCTGCCTACGATTGCACTATTTTGAAAATTTTCCCAAAACATTTTCAAAATTTCAGTATTTTTTCAGTGTAGAAATTCAGACTTTCTAGCACTGCAAGGAAATCAATTTACTGGATGGATTCACATGAAAATGATAGACAGACAGGGTTATAGTATTTAATAACTGGTGAAAGATCTATTTAGAAAAGTACAATAACAAAAGGAAATGTAGCCTCAATTCCACCCCTATGAATAATTATATCATTTACAAGTAAATTAAGCTCAATTACTCCTTTAATTACTGTAAGGCAAAGTAATACAAAAACATTTGGCCTAATAATTGGTTAATTCTGATATAGGACAGAGTTTGGCTTAAAAGATGCAAGTGCCAGCAGTTAAATGGGTCAATCATGAATCATGACACACACACACACACACACACACACACACACACACACACACACACACACACACACACACACACACTCTTTTCTTTCTGGCCAGGAGGAGGGAAACCCATGAGCAATTTGCTGCCGTGTCACATGCTTTCATCCGTTTATTCCTGAAATGAAGAAAAGTTACAACAACAACTACAACACAGAGATAGAAAGTGGATCATTTTTCTGCACATTTACATACAGACTGTAATTTGTATTTTCTCAGCTACATATTTAAGTGTCAGTATTGCAAACACAATTTTATTGCACTGGTTTATCTGTACTACAGTAAATTGTATTTTACATTTTCCCAACACCCAAATATTCTCGGTATCCATTTTTGTTTCTTCACGTATTCAGCGTTAATGTGATAATACATTTCTGACTGCCACAAATCCCTTATTACTTAAACAATGTACCACAACATTAATAAAATTTCATACCGCAATATTAATAACCAGAACTGGAAGCAACTAAAATATTACACAACCCTAATGTTACACAATGTTAATGTTATACAATCACACATCATGCAAAAATACCTTGTCTCTGTTTGAAGTCTAAACAGTTTCCCCAGAGGGAAAGGAGTTACAAAGTCAAGTGGTTAACAACTTGTAGAAAATGGGTGTGATCACATTCCTGTCTACTCAAGAACAATTAAATTTATTTGTTCAATACCGAAACTCGTTTACAACATACATTAAAAAAAACTTTAAAGCTCTGAAGATATGATCAGCATTTCATCCGCAGTGATGTCCTTCTTAATAAAGTAATTATATATGGACCAAAAACTTACCCACGTCTTTTCTTCTGTTGGACTGTCAGTGGCTACGAAGCAGCTGCTACAGAGCACACCCCTGCTCAGAATAGGCCCACTGAGGTCTTGTGTGTGTGTGTGTGTGTGTGTGTGTGTGTGTGTGTGTGTGTGTGTGTGTGTGTGTGTGTGTGTGTGTGTGTGTCAGTGAGTTAAACAGCGTAGTGACAGCCATTTAACCTCTGTAACAGAGCTTTGTTCTATCTGACATGTTCCAAGAAACCTGGAGCAAGCCCTAGGCAACGGTCTCTTTAGCACAATCACACAATAACCCACATACTCAGTCATACACACACACACCCTCAAGAATTATTTCTATTTTCCTCACATAGAATGCACAATTACATATTATTTTACTACTCTGATGAAATTTTAATTGTTTAATTTATAAAACATACATTTCATTTCAAAAATCTGATTGGCTGACCTGCATATTCAAAGACACTGTAAAATCCTCGACATACACACATGTGACTGCATCACTGACTGAATTCTGTATTGCTGCGCACGCACTGGGTATCAAACTATAACACTACAGCCATTGCTCTGTCCATGGACTGCTTTACTGTTTGTCTGTTATGTTGCTTAGCTAACACTTGTAAACGGACTACATTGCATGGTGGAAGAATTGTTTATTGCAAATATTATTTCTAATAAATTATGTTATTGAGTAATGGATTTTCTCATACACGGTTTTAGGCACTTCATTCCGCATCATGACTAAGAACTCCCTTCTGATCAAATAATCGTCACGCATTCCCTCAAGTGACTTTTTGTCATGAACCAAATTAATGAGCCAAAGTGTGCTTGCTAGTGGTGGAATTTAGCCAGAGCAGTTCTTCTGATTTACCGAATGTAGTCACAACTGGGTTACTCGTAAATTCATTAATTCATATTTAATAATAACTATATTCTGGTCAGGCTGTAAGTGGATTCACACATGAGGAGACTTAGCATTCGTAGTCTGTCCGCATAAAGGCATATTTTTGGGCAATGGGAGCAAACCAGAGTACCCATGTTTTAAGTTCTGACTGTAATCTGCAGTTAAGCAATTACGTAAACCGAAAGTGGTTTACACCCTTCAATTAGCAATATGCTATCTATATAAAACAAATTATTGCTGTAAAAGTAAATGCATGCTTATATCCTTAATATACGTTAATCCAGAATCCATCAACTGGCCGACTGGATACTAGAAGAAGTATGAGTTTGAGTTTTAAGTCAGAATGTCTGAGAAAAAGTCAGAAATAACATTTAAAGTCAGATTTGTAAGAATGTATGCCATGAACACACTTATGAAGCCATATTTCTTAATTGGGTTTAATAATAAGTCTTGTCTATGTCTGTTGGTACAAAATCACTGCATCATAACCAGTATTCGTACATTGAAGCGACACTGTTGCGAACTGGGACTGAACTGAAGGAAAAATAAGGACTTTAAACTTTAAAAATTACTTCTGATTTAAACTCTGGTTTTGAAGCCATTGTGGCGAAACATGGATCATGATCCATATTTGGCTCCATTAACAAGTGGCCTCTGTTGTGGCTTGTTGGGGCCGATTACATGCATGTGTCCATTATTTACGTTTCGGATACTTTCATTAGATGCTTTATTTTAAACTGTCTGGTCTGAATAGCAGACAACATGGCTTATTAAATAAGAGACAACAGGAGATGATACAGCCCCTCGGCCTGTAAGAAAAATATGTATTGCAGAGATTTCAAACAGTTTCAGAGTCCTGGCCCATCACTACCAAAACAAAATGTATAAAAAAAAGTAGACGTAGAAGTATGTTCACTTTAAACAGTTTAACACGGAGGTTTCATCTGTTCATAGTACATGGAATGTAAAATGGCAATGTTAAGTACCAGTACAAAATAAAACATTTATAAATCAGCTACTTTAGAGTGATGTCTTATTTATAGCTATGAAGTAGTCACTAAAAGGTAAAAGCTCTTGCCATTCAGTCATGTTGTTTACTTATTCACACTTTTGTATGCAAGGAGTTTTAAGTAGCTGAATCTTTAGTCATTTTTGTTTATATAAAATATCCCTGTTGAAGAAATTCTTGGTGATATAGACCTATAATGACCTACCTGTCGTGGTGTCAGGCTTAGCTATTTCCAAATATCTTTTTAATTAATAATTTTAAAATAATTTATTTATTAATGCAGTCAACCAGGAAGAAATTTACAGTCACCTAGGACTACTGATGTACATGGGTAGTGAACGCTAGCCCATGTGATCTGATCCCACAGAAGAGCACAAACAGCCGAAAAAGTTAAGGCTGGCTATGACAGAAATGTGTCAGAACACACAGTTCATTGCAAACTGCAATATACAAGGCTGCGTGTCTGCAGACCAGTCAGAGCGCACATGCTTGAACCCCTGCCCACCACTGAAAGCGCATACAGTGGGCATGTGAGCATCAAAACTGGACCATGGAGCAATGTAAGAAGGTGGCCTGGTCTGGGTGCATGTTTGTCGCTTTAGGTACAATCTACCTAAACATTGTTGCAGGCCAAGTACACCTCTTTATTGTGTTCTCTAATGACAGTGGCCTCTTTCAGCAGGATAATGCACCCTGCCATACTGCAAAAACTGCTCAGGAAAGGTTTGAGGAAAATTGGCCTACAAATTCCTTGTCTGTGGGACGTACTGAACAAAGAAGTCCAAACCATGGAGGCCACAACTTGGAACTTATAGAAATGAAAGGATATGCTGTGAACTGCTTGATGCCAGATACCACAGAACTCCCTCAAAGGTCTTGTGAAGTTCATGCCTTAATGGCGTGAAAGCCTTTTATGTGACACAAGTAGGACCTACACTATAATATTAGGCAAAAGATTTTAATGTTACAGTTAAAACAAGGAAAGTGGTTTTAACAATTCCAAAAGTTTTCAAAGTAAAAAAATGCATATAAAAACATTCATTCAATTCCGCTTAATCCTAATTAGGTCCGCGGAGAGGCTGGCGCCCATCTCAGCCGACTTTGGGCGATGGGAGGGTACACCCTATTCTCACATGAACAGTAAAATAAGCGTATAATGTCATGGCTTTGAATACATCACATTTATATTATCTTAACTTCCAAACAATACATCTACCAGCATTAGGATCCACAAGCACAGCAAAGAATTAAAGGTTTAATTTCTATACATATTATTAGGGAGGTAAATCTAACAACAACTCACGATTCAATTCGATTCCAATTTTTGGGGTGACGATTCGATACAGAATCGATTCTCGATTCTAACCGATTTTTCATTCATAACCATTACAAACAAAGGGTGCCAATTTCACGAGTAACTACATTCTTCTATAAGCTAGGAACAACTCTTTTATAAGAAAGAAAGAAATTATATTACTAGACAACTGGTTTTGTAGATTTACTTATCCGCTTTGCTCGTTCAGAGTTGGTTGGGAGTTTAGTGAAGCTGCTGCTCCGTTTCTTTTAGCTCCAGGTGATGGCGTAAGATGTGGGCTCGGGGATTTTAAGTGTTCCCGAAATACTTGACTTTTATTTTGCAGATTTTGCACACCAATTTTTTCCAAGCTCCTTCTTACCCGGAAAATTGGAAAATCCCAAGTGCACCCAATCATTTGCCTTCAGCGAAGACGGCGCTGGCTGTATTTCTTTTTGTCAAACCTAGGCTAAAAGCTAGTTCTGGACCCGCAACTCACTGGAACAATTCAGGACAGAGGCCTTGTCTGGACAAACAGTACGCGCTGTGAGTAAGGTTCGAAATGTTCGAAAAAACCTGTTCTTAAACATCGATTCTTGAAAATTTGGATGGATTCAGAATGCTAATAAATAAGAACCATGATTCAGACGTGAATCGATTTTTTTCCGGCACCCCTACATATTATTGCACTGTCATCGTGTACTAAAGTGAAGAGTTTGAATGAGTGAGTAAGTGAGAGACAGACAGAGAGAGAGAGAGAGAGAGAGAATGAGAGACTGGGCAGTCAGCTCAGCAGTGTATGCCAGCTCAAAGAGCTGATCCAGACTGGCTTCTGACACTACTGAGGCTGGAACTGCGCATGGTGTTAAAACCCCCCAGATGATGCTACAGACATCACATGTTTATCATCCTCTACTGCATACTTTAACTAGTATTTTATTATCATTAATCTGTATGGTGTTGCGCCTGTCCCAGTTCTGAGCCAAACTCCCACCTACACAATTTGAAGCATTTTAAAAACCAGGCAAGGGCCTGGGAAATGAAGAGGGACTGACAGGAGGGCCGTATAAGGGCTGCAGATGGGAAGGGTTGGGAATGATGAGTCTCCATCATATAATTTGAAAATGAGCGCTAACCAAAAATACCAAGTTTTCATATTATTCTTTAGTCTCATGATGATAAAAAATTATTGCTGCTATCAATTTCAGAAAAGAAACGCACATCACACTGGAGAAAAGAAACACACATCACACTTAAAACACTGCTGTTTTCCATACCCCAGAATAAAGGCATTATGTGGACTTCACTTAAATTCAGGTATTACTATGTAGACTTCACTTAAATCCAAATGCTAATTAGAAAATAGATCAGTCAAACATGCATTAGCTATAGCACCCGCTCATAAGTACAATACAATCATCTAATATACGCTTCTACTGCATTTTAAATTTGGAAGCCATTATACACGTCAGTGCGCAAGAATGCAAATGTGTTTCCCCAAAAGGGATCTGAAAACCAACTACACATTTTAAACATGGTCTAATTAAAGGATTGTTTAATCTAATTCAAATATTAAAGATTGTGTTGTTTAATAAAGTATTATACATAATATAATTATAAGTACCTATGAAAAATGGTCCAAGGAAGGACATTCAATGAACTGGAAAGAATGTCTTGGGTGCCCAAGGCTCATTGATGTGCGTGTGGAGCAAATGCTAGTACATCTGATCTGATCCCACAAAAGAGCTACTGTACCACAGTCTGCTGAATTGCTGTGTATGGGACTGTTTAGCTAAACACCAGACACGTGGTGTTAATGTTATGGCTGACTGGTTTATAAATTGAGTGAGCTTTACAAAGAACAGTCTTTACAGTTTACAGAAAATTGTGCAAATCAAACAAGAACATCCAGGAACTGGTTCAGCAGAGGGAAAAGCTACACAAAAGGCCTCTCTTTACAACTGCAGTGAGTAGAAAAGCATCTCAGAACACACAACACTTTGAATAACAAGTACCAGCATTATGAAACAATGTTCATGGATAATTACTGGGTTATAACCACATTGTGGTTTAGTTGTAAATCCTTTTTAACTTTTGCAAAAACATAAATCTAAAGAACTTTTATGATGGTCTTTGATGACTCTATTAATACACAATTGGCGAAAATGATACTTTGACGCCTGTGTACTTCAGCATGAACAAAGATGATCGAAAATGAGCGGAAGATTAAAACAGGCAGTAAAGTTATCCATCCTGCATTATGGATGGTATTAAAACGTTCCAGCAATGCTTTTTTTTCCAGTAAGGGGTTCAAAGCAGGTCTAATGTGCAAATGAGGAGGAGACTAATCTAATTCTACGCCAAACAAATCACTCGCAAACTCATAAACTTTGTTTTATTGTGTCTTCTAAATGAACTAAGATATTGTGTAAAACAGAGAGAAAGCAAGAGCAAGAAGGAAGTAAATGAGAAATGTAAGAAAGAAACACAGAAATATGGCAAGAAAGTAAAAGAGACAAACAAACAGGGAAGGGAGAAAAGCAAACAGAAAGCAGGATGGAGATAGAGATAAAGGGAGAAAGAAAGAGAGAGGGACAGGTAGTGAGAGAAAAAAACAATAGAAACTGAAACCAACTGATTGGAAAACGTCTACTGTAGACTACTTCAAGGAATAAAAAAAAAACGGATAAACACTGTATCACTTACTTTAGTAAATTCCGAAGCAATACTTTATCATTTATAATTACCTCTGCCAAGGATGTTATGTTTTTGTTTATGAAAATGAAGTTATGTTTATGAAGATTTTCTACCGGAGGCGGGGCTTTGGACAAAGAAGACTCCATTCAATTTTGGAGATGATCCAGATCAAATTCTATATCGAGAAATTTTTTTAAACGAGTCTTTAACACTGTTAGATAGGACAATTTTTTTTTTTTGGAAGTACGGTATTACAGCAGGCCTGGCAGAGGGTGCTGTATACTTGATTTTTTCGGTTTAATGTAGGTTAATTCTCACCAACAGTTGATTATAGTGATTTGCAGATTTATTCTTACTTGTTTACCCTCATGCACATTGTCCTGAACACGCAACAGCATCACGTACACTGTAATACAAAATAAGGTATTAAAAATACATTTAGCCTAACAATTACGCCTTTATGTTAATCACAAGTGTAAAATATGAACCGATATATGAGGATAAATCCAAAAGTTCGTGGCCCGGATAGAAAAACTCAACAATTTCATAAGTTTAATAACTTTATTTTTCAACATAATCTCCCTGAACATCAATACAGTTGTTCCAGCGATGCTCCAACTTTACAATTCCGTCTGTGTAGAAGCTGGCATCGTGCTCCTCCAAAAAGGTCTCAACAGCCTCAAAGACTTCATTATCACTCACAAAATGTCGTCCTCGAAGTTCTGATTTGAGCTTGGGAGACAAATAAAAGTCTGAGGGTGCAAGATCAAGTGAATAAGGCGGGTGTGGTAGAAGTTCTAAGCTGCACTCGGCTGCTGCAGCAACGGCCACCTGTGAGGTGTGAACTGGTGCGTTGTCCTGAAGAAACAAGACACCTGATTGAAGCTTCCCTCGACGTTTCTTCTTAATCTCTTCCCTTAGCTGTCGTAATAGGGTGGCATAGTACTGTCCATTGATGGTTTGACCTCGCTGGAGATAGTCAGTCATAATTACGCCCTCACAGTCCCAAAATGCTGAGGCCATAACTTTTCCCACTAACGCCACATGTTTGAACTTCTTTGGTGGGGGTGACCCTGGATGTTTTCACTGCTTGCTATGAACTTTGGACTCTGGGTCGAAGTGATGAACCCATGTTTCATCCTGGGTCACAAGCCTTCGAAGAAAGTTTTCAGGATTTTCCTAATATCGACACAAAAGCTCGCGAGAAATATCCATCCTGGCCAACTTCTGATCTGGACGCAACACACTTGGCACCCATCTTGCAGGATGCTTACTCATTTGTAGCACATCGGATAAAATTCCCTGGAATGACCCAGAACCAATCCCAAAAGTGTTGGCAAGATATTGAATGTTTACTCTTCTGTCATTCATAACCATTCTGTGGACAGCCTCAACTTGAGCCTGAGAGGTGGCATCTTTTGGGCGGCCAGACCTTGGGATATCTTCAGTACTGCTTCTTCGACATGTAAACTCAGTAGCCCATTTCTTCACTTTAGAATATGCAGGGGCGTCATCACCAAGTGTTCTTTTTATGTCTTCATGTATTTCCTTTGGCATAATTCCCTTTTTCTGAAGATATTTTATTACTGCTCTCTTCTCAGTATCCTCCAATTTTCCAGTGTTCTGTAGGGCTCAGGGTACAGACCTAAATAACGCTACTGAATTACAACTAGCACGGACAGTTTTCAACTGAATATTTTTGGGACAGACTGTAGTTTTGAAAATCAGTATTAATATAAAACTAAAATAATGAAAAATGCATAAGACTCGGACTTTTGGATCTGCCCTCGTATCAGTCGATCTTTAATTACTGCAGGTTAAGTTAAAAAAAAACAAAAAACATGGAACTAAACGTGCTAACTGAACACCGGTGTAGCAAGCAGCAAACAGTGTGTGTGTGTGTGTGTGTGTGTGTGTGTGTGTGTGTGTGTGTGTGTGTGTGTGTGTGAGAGAGAGAGAGAGAGAGAGAGAGAGAGAGAGAGAGAAATTTACGTGGGGATACACAGAAAGCAAGATGAGATGAAATAGAAGAGAGAAGAGATAAAGGAAAAGAGAAAGCGAGTAAGATTAAAGACAGAATGGATAGAAAGATAAAGGTGCGTGAGATGAAAGGGGTGAGGATGACAGAATGAATAGGAAACAAAGGAAGTGAAAGAGTCAATACGTTTACATGCACACTGTTATTCAGAATATATCAGTATTCAGATATAATGCAGGTCATATAAACAACATATGCTGAACTTGCCCTTATTTAGAATTTGGCATTTTCCCGAGTAACACATGTGGGATATGTATTGATTATTCCGGTTTTTGGAGTGTTCTGGCAAGATTCTGATTTCAGCGTTTGCTCCATGAACATTTATTTATCTGCAAGTTTGTCTGCCTACCGGAGCTAGAGTGTTTTTAGTATGTATATTAATCCGAAATAAGGGGGAAAGCCTGGAATATGTTATGTGTGTAAACATAGTTAGTGAGAAAGAAGGAGACAAAAAAAAAACAATGAGAAAAAGACCAGATGAACAGATAAAGCAGGGAAAGATATGAGATATCCAATCTGAGAGAAGAAGAAAATAGAGGGAGATGTCTTAGTTTGGATGGTCCCCACAAGAAAGTGTAGTTTTTATTTCTTTTTTAAGTTATTTTTTTATAAAAATAAGAAAAAACAGAAGCGACAAAAGTGCGGCATGGTGGCGTGGTGGTCAGCATGTCCGTCACACAGCAAGAAGGCCAGGGTTCGAGTCCTGGGTACTCCGGTTTCCTCCCACAGTCCAAAAATTTGCACAGAAGGCTAGTTGGCTGTTCCAAATCGCCCCTACGTGTGAGTATGAGTGTGAATGGTTGTATGTGTGTTGGCGAGCTGTTCAGGGTGTACCCCGCCTTTACCCAGAATCGGCTGGGATGGGTGCCAGCCTCCCCGTGACCATAATTAGAATTAAGCAGCTTAGAAAATAAATGAATGAATGAATGAAGAAGCAACAAAAGGTTTAAGGTGACACAGAGCATTAATTTGAAATTAAATCATTAATCATATCATATCATATCAATCAGAAATCATTATGTCAGTTGAAGGTCCTCGCAAGGATAGTAAGGCAGGTGTGTGTGTGTGTGTGTGTGTGTGTGTGTGGGTGAATACTCAACAGTGACATAAAGCACTGCATGCAAAGCTCGGTACACTGTAATGCCTCCACGTCAGCCTAAAGAAATCATGTAGCTAAAATTAGAGAGGTTCAGCACAATAATACGTGAAGCCAATCTTAATAACTGTTCTTTTTAATCTAATGAGAAGTCTTGTATGTTTTTGTACTTGTGTACCTATTTGTTCCTGCTCAAAACTGTAAAAACAATAAATAGTCATCTACAACCGAAGACCAAGGAATAAAAATAAGAAAGAAAAACAAGTATTTCAAGTTTAAAGGAATGTACAGAAATGTGTTCTTCACCATATTTTCTCTCACACACATTAATCTGTGTGTATGAAGTGTCTACTATACCCTACTGTTACTACAAAAATGGTCTCGAAGGTTAGAGGGAGGTCGTGTTAGGAGTGAATTAATGTACAGTACTACTGTCCTGTTATAGAAAATTAATCGATGCCTTCTAACCAATCAGAATCATGCAATCATTAGAGTCATAATCACATATTACATACAATTACCAAAACAAAACAAAAAAACAGATCCTTATCAATTTTGAAATGTTAAGCTTGTCATGTGTGTCAGCTGCTATACTGCACAAACTGCACTGCACGTGTCTGATGGAAAATGCCACAGTAATTAACATAGGAGAATATTAGATCGGGGTAGTATAGCAGCGTAGTAGTTAGCACATCCGCCTTATAGTAAGAAGGTCATGGGTTTGAGTCCCGGTCTCAGCAAGGGTGTTTCTATGTGAAGTTTGCATGTTTTCCCCGTGCCTGCGTGGGTTTTCTCCGGGTGCCCTAGTTTCCTTCCATAGTTCAAAAACATCCACATTGGCTAATTGGCTGTTCCAAGTTGCCCCAGGTGTGAATGTGTGCGTGAACAGTTGAGTGTGTTTTGCCCTGCTATGGACTGGTGAGCTGTTCAGGGTGTACCCCGCCTTCGCTTATTTGTCTGGGATCCCATGACCCTAGTAGGACTAATCAGTTCAAAAAAGGAATGAATGAATGAATAACGGATTTTAGATCTGGCATCACTGAATTACATGAGAGTTACGTACCACAACAAAAATGGCTAAAATGGGCTTAGCACGTATTGAATCATTATAAACTATTATCCCACTTTTTTTTATTATAACTAGTTATGAAGTAACAGTATATGAGGTCCAGATGGAATAAATATAAACAGTAAATATATTGGTCAGTAAGTTTATATATATATATATATATATATATATATATATATATATATATATATACATATATACACATATACATAAAATTA
>JBCNYH010000026.1:22492257-22514984 GCA_039654325.1 Tandanus tandanus
CTCCCTGGTCGGTGGTGGTCGTGTGATAGGGGAGGCAAAAAGTTGATGGGTGGGAATTGGATACGACTAAATTAGGGAGAAAAATGGGGGAAAAAAAAAAAAAGTTGCGTGAAGATATTTGAAAGATATGAAAACACATAAATTCAGTATAAATTTACGGAAATGGAAACACTTCCAGAAATGGTGAGAAAAGATGAGATGACTATCAATCTGGAGATCACAAGTTCGAACCCAGTTTGTAGCCGCAGCCATCCGTGACAGGGAGTCCATGGGAGCTAATTGGCAGAGCTCCTATGGGAGGGAGGGATGGCATATGTTCCACTGTCACACAGCAATCACCAGCCAATCCATGGGCATCTATGAGCTGAAAGAACAGAAACGGGAAGATATTGCTTTTCCTCTCTCCTCCTAGGCTGCCTCCGAATGCACATGCTCAGCAGTTTGTAAAGAGGCAGATGGCAGCATCGCATATCAAGGAGGGTGAAGAATAATAGTAAAAAAAAAGTCTACTGGCTTTTCAACCAGATACAGTTGTACAGTATACATTTAAAATAAAACAACCTTCCTCCAGGATCGCAGTGCTGTGTGAATTAAAACAGGACTACAACAACTACCACATAAAATGCACGTGTGAAAAACGTGTGCAAACATTGCAGGACAGAGCCAAAAGACACGACCACTGGTACAGTCAATTACAGCACCAGGACAGACCATTGCTCAATACTGACTAGAAATTGGAACATGATCAAGACCAAACTGCAGAGAAAATCCCAAAACAGAAACCTTTCCAATGCGCCTTTGATACAACAGCTGATGGGATTTTGGCTTCGCCTCAGGTATTACACCTCCGTATTGATGCAGCTGTTCTTACTTTAGAAGTAAGTCTGGTGCTGGATCTGCTAATTACCAGCTTTGCTGATAAGGTCTTGGAACTTGCACTTCAGTCTTGTATTGATATTACTGCTAACCGCACCCACAGTTTGATTTCGGCTCCATAGGTGTGTGTTACATCATGCGCGGCAGCTCTATGACAGGGTGGTAATTTAATCACCCTAATGGAGCATCGGCGCGTCAGTTATTCCTGCCCCGCTGCTGTAATGGTACGCTCTCGTAGAGTGGAAAAGTAATGAGCACATGGCTGGTAAGCAGGCTTTTAGAAGTTTAAGGCATCAACAGTACTGATGATGCAGTAGGTATAATAAATGAATACACCTGCTCTGACTTTTCAACTGTTGGACTGAATACTGAATATTTACAGACACACACCAGGAGTAGAGCAATCGACTGAAAAATGGACTGAAAAATCTCATATAGGAAGCATGTCAGGCCAGAGCTGCTTATATGCCCGAATTTATTTTCAAGCATTGCTATAAATTTATTTTATCACGTCGTGCTATAAATTAGGAGGAAGTGTTTATGACATCACAGAGCAGGACAAACATCCCGCTGATGGTAAAGCATGAAGCAATATTAAAGATATGAGATTTTATTTTAGGTAGGGGGAGTAGCGCTGTGTGTCGGGGTGTAAAAAAAACAAAACAGAAGCAAAACAAAACAAAAGAAAGTAAGTAATAGTATTAAAACTATTTTTAAATATTTGTTATATGTATTTTTATTCTAATGCAAGAGCTAAATCTGTTTAACAAAGAAAAAGATGTTGGAGATAAAATATAGAGAAGCCAGTGATGAATCAGTGAAAGGAATAAGAAAAATAGGACCGATAAGGGGAGAAAGAAAGAAAGAAAGGAAGGAAGGAAGGAAGGAAGGAAGGAAGGAAAAAGCTAAAATGAGAAGAGATAATATGCAAAAGAGAAGAGAAAAGAGAAAAAATGAGAAAATAAAACAGATTAAGAGAAGGGAAGAAAAAAGAGGAGAAGAGAATGGAACAAAAAGCAAGAAATAAGAGGCTAGGAGAGACGAGAAAAAAAGAGGAGAAGAGAAGAGAAAAAAAGAAAAGAGAGGAAAAAGAAAAGAGGACAGGAAGCAGTGAGGAAAGAAGGTGAGAGAAGGGAGAATATCAGAGGAGAAGAGAAGAGAAGAGATGAGAAGAGAAGAGAAGAGAAGAGAGGGGAAAAGAAAAGAAAAGAGATTAGAGGAGAACAGAACAGAAGAGAAGAGAGGGGAAAAGAAAATAGAAGAGATTAGAGGAGAAGAGAAGAGAAGACTAGAGAGGAGAACAGAAGAAAAGAGAAGAGAAGAGAGGGGAAAAGAAAAGAGATTAGAGGGGAAGAGAAGAGAAGAGAAGAAATTAGAGAACAGTGAAGAGAGAAGAGAAGAGAACAGAGGAGAGAAAAAAGAACAGAGGAGAAAAGAGAGGTGAGAAGAGAAGAGAGGAGAGAGAAAAGAGAGGTGAGAAGAGAAGAGAGGAGAAAAGATAAGAGAGGAGAAGAGAAGGGAAGAGAAGAGAAGAGAAGAGAGGAGAGAGGAGAGAGAAGAGAAAAGAAAAGAAGAGAAGAGAAGAGAGAACAGAACAGAAACGAAGAGAGAAGAGAAGAGAAGAGAGGAGAGAGAAGAGAAAAGAAGAGAAGAGAGGAGAGAGAAGAGAGGAGAGAGAAGAGAAAAGAAGAGAGAAGAGAAGAGATGAGAAGAGGATTCACTGGCTCATGAACTGAAGAATAGAGTGATGGTAAACGAAAATTCAAAAGTGAGAAACATTCACCACCTCAGGAGCATTACAAGAATTTTAGAAAAAACACATTTACAAATACCGGATACACAATTACTAGAGGAGTTTAAAAAGAGAGACGGATGTAACGTCCAGACTAGAAAAAAATACGATAGTAAATTAATAATTTAATAAAGTGAATCGTTTAATAAAGTGAATCGTTTGATAAAGTGAATCATTTAATAAAGTGAAAAACAACAAACATGAACAAACCACGCAGTAGCGATTATATTTCATACATGAGCAGTATACTGGCCTTCAAGGGCTGTGGAAAATATATACCTAATGCATGTGTAAAAGAAACTCATGGACATATTAGGAGGAAACCGGAGTACCTGAAAGAAACCCATGCAAGGATAAGAAGAGCATGCAATCTCTACACAAAAGGCCCCAGAATGTTCTTACAGTGAGACAACGCTACTAACCATTTCACCACCAAACACGGTCCACATCGATGCATCTGGCTGGTTACACCTCAGATCTCAGATCACCAGAATTACTTCACGGTAATTCAATTCAGCCGTTGCGAAAAATACATGGCCTACCGGATGTTACCATAGATTTTCCTGGGAGTAAAAATGTACATGGAACAGCGACTGCTACGCATACGTGCCACGTGATAACTGTGACATACGCATCACTGATGCTCATGATTCTTAGACAAGTGCATAATTCTTCCGCTCATATTTTTGTGAGAGACCATCCCCAAATGACCTCAGTAATCCCACCCATGGTTCCTGCATATTAACCAGCTATGGGAGTTGAAAAGAGGTCCCAAATGTTCCCAAACAGTGGCAAAAAGATGGTCAATGGGAGCTAATTGGCCGAGCTCTCACTGGAGGGAGGGATGGCATATACTCGATCACAGCAATCACCAGCCAATCCATGGGTGTCTGTAAGCTCATTCGTACAAAAGGGGCGGATATCGTTTTCCTTCAGAGTGTGTTAGGCAGCACTTCGTAAAGAGGCAAGTGGGAGCATCGCGTGTCAAGGAGGGGGCATGTGCATGCTTTAGCCCCTCCCTGGATGGTGGTGGTTGTATGTGATAGGGAGACAACACTTGACAGGTGGGAATTGGATATGACTATGTGACATACTAGCTTATCCGAAGTGTAAATGAAATGAGTAATTAGGATTAGCTCTTAAAGGGTGCAGTGGTATTGTGTTCGGTTTATAATCAGATGAGGATTCCGTAAATGAAAAGCCTCATTTCACCCTCGTACCAACCAATCCAAGGGTTGAAAACATCCATCAACTCTTTCTCCAGCCTTAAATCACACATAAAACTGTAAAATGCCAACAGCGTGCTTGAAATATGGTTTCAGTGAAAAAATGTTTTCGGGTTATCACTCAGAATGTGGGAGAAATTTTGCAACAACAGTGGTGTTATGTGATTTTCATGGTGTACGATTTTTACAATGAGCTGCTTCCTTTTACACGGTGAACCTACACAGGAGCCGCCCTTGATGCCGGTGCAGTAAACTGGAATAAATAAATCAACCAGAACCTTTCAGCCTATGCGGCAGTCACATAGGACTCTGGCTGTCTGTCACAGTCATTTGTGTTTGGATCTACAAAGTTTAACGTCAGTCAACCAATCAAAATAAGGAGACGGCATGACATACTTGCTCGTCTGCCAACAAGTCTATAAGATAAAGAGGAAAATACAAACAAACAAAAAAAGCAAACAAAAAAGAGCAACAATTATTACAAATGTAGGAAATAAATGGGCAAAATAAAATGAAAAATATATAATGCAGAAATTCATGAAAACTGAAATGCATTTGTTGAATTATTTAACAATTAGTTTGTCTATCTATCTATCTGTCTGTCTGTCTGTCTGTCTGTCTGTCTGTCTATCTATCTATCTATCTATCTATCTACCTACCTATTTGTCTATCTATCTATGTACGATTTGACCTTTGTTTCATGTGGTTTATTTTTCAACACTGTCTCCTCTGTGATCTCCACAATTCTTACATTGGTGTTGCAGCACTTGGAATAAAAGTTAAAACAAACTTTTTCAGGCGACCCTCATATTTATTTATGAATTCATTCATTCATGTTGCACACTCTAATATTTTCATGGACTGCATTTATCCTTGATCACGACATGTTGAGGCTCAGCAACATTAATGTGGCAATAAAACGAAGTCAGCTGATGATCACAGCTGATATCACATCAATGGACTTTTTCTTCTCTGATGGCACGGATATAAAATTGGGACTCAAATAGCCATAATCATTATCACGTATGTATTGGCACCCCCGAGTCCTGACCTTAACCCTATTGAAAGTTTTGGGGATGTGCTGGAGAAGACTTTATGGAGTGGTTCAGTTTTTCCCTCACGATTCAAGACGTCGGTGAGAAATGAACCCGACACTGGATGGAAATAAATGTTATGTTGCTTAAGTTTGTCAAAACAATGGCATGACAATTACATGCTGTAAGCAAGGCTTAAGGTGGAACAACAACATATGGCCGGGCAGTGTGTATCACAGTACAACATCTACATGAGTTCTTTCACCAACCAAAGTTTGGTCAGGCTTCAAATAGCATTCTGAATCTGGTTATCCGAAATGTTGAAACATATAGCTATTGCTGAATATAGATAATAAAATAATATTAAGCAGTGATGAAAGCGAACGAGAAGAAATGATCTGCCATGGTGAAGGTTTGTGCTCTCAAAGTGCTTCTGGTCCACTTAATTAGAGAAAGGAATTAGGACCACATTTTCAATATTTTTTCCACTTATCCATCAGAAGATGGTGGATGATGGAAGCTGGAGCCAATCCCAGCTGATTTTGGGCGAGAGGTAAGGTACACCTTGAAGAAGTCATCAGTCTTTAGGGCTAACACAGACACAAACAACCATTTACATTGACATTCACACCTTTCAAGTAGCCAGATGATCTAATGTGCAGGTCTTTGGACTGTGGGAGGAAACCGGAGTGCCCTGAGGAAATTGGAGTCCACTGGGAAGTTAAGCCTTCCATATAAAATGTTAATTTGGGGAAAATAGTTTTTTTGCATAGTGATACACTCACTATTTTGTATGAACTCTAAACTACAACCAAATAAAAATAAGAACCGGCTCAGTTTGAGAATTAAATTATTGATGACGTTCATGAGGAGGTTCTGTATTCATCACACTCGTCCTCTCTTTCAAGCTAAGAATTTTTGGAGATTTGCCAAGAATGTGCTTTACATCAGTGCACATTTTAAAGGTGTTTTAAAATACAATAGCCTATTTTCATACCACACAGCCCACACAAGACTCCCATAATGTCAAAGGTTTCGATTTACCAGAGAAAAAAATAGATATCGGGCTGCGTGTGGCTGCAATTACAGCTTCAGATTCCTATGAAGTCTGAGATGCAGTTTTATTCCAGTTTTATTACACCCAAGGGCTAATTCGGAATGTTTAATGTGTACAGACAGAACATTATGAGTTTCTAAATAATACCAGAGAAATGAGAATCTACTGATAGAAAAAGAATAAGCAACTCTGACATGGATCATAACTATCCATTTCCCTCTGGACGTACCTGAGGATCTCAGCATCTCGTCATCTTGCCAGACGCTTAAATAGATGTCCAGATGCACTGTGGGACTCTGGACCTCTGAGTGCATGCCACCACAGTGAGAACACCTGGCTCTGTGATGTCAACATGCTGTTCACGGCACATATCAACAAGGCTGCCGTACCGTCTGCTGCCAATCACAGACTGCACTCAGCTGGGCCACGGGCTTCTGCTATCATGAGTGTCAGATGGAAGACAGATGCAATATCTGAACCCCACATGGCCGAAGTAAATCTGTTCAGGAGCCACTGATTAAACAGCAATGCTCAGGATATTCATGATACAGAGCTGCATGTTTGGGTGGCAGCATGGAAAACACTGTGGAGAAAATGATGTAATTTGGGTTTTATAGTATGCAGGGCTCCTGAAGATGACACACTTTAAAGTACAGAGATCTACATCTCTGGAACTGTTAGGCAAGCATGGTGTGAGGAAAGTCCACAGAGCAAGCATGGTTCTGAGGATCTTTAAGTGGGGTCTCCATTTCTGTCAACATATGTTGGGAAAATGGTGTTTCTTTCATGTTATTTTGGTAAAATATCTACATGGTTTGGTGGTGTAGTGCTTAGCATGTCCGCCTCACAGCAAGAAGCTCATAGGTTCAAGTCCTAAACTCCGTCAGGGTATTTTTTTGTGTGAATTTTGCCTTTTCCCCGTGCTTGCGTAGGTATCTTCGGGGTACTCTTGTTTCGACCCACAGTACAAAGATATTCATATTAGGCTAACAGGCTGTTCCAAATCGTCCTTGTGAGGTGTGAGTGGCAATAGTTGTGTGTGTTGGCCGTGCCATAGACAGACGAGCTGTTCAGGGTGTACCTCAAGTTAGCCCAGAGTAGGCTAAGTTATTGAGAAGGAATATTTATGGTTTCTGAAAGTTAAGTTGCTGTAGCCAGAAACATCCAGTCCTGGCCAGAACCACACTTTTTAAAAATAATTTTTAGCTATTTGTAGGAATTCTGCCTCAGTCACCACTCAGACCGGTACATATGCGAGCCAAATGAGTCTTAATGCACCAACCTGACTTTGTGAGATATGAACATTAAAATGTACAGTGCACTCTCAGCTTTAAAATAACCCAATTTTTTTTTTAAATCGGACAAATAATGGCGAAGATATGGCAAATGTGATGCGACTTGAGATATCCACTGCCCGGCCAAAAAAAACCCCCAAAAAACAAAAAACAGTTGCACGTTCTAATATTTTCTTGGAGAGTGTTTATCCTTGATCACAACATGTAATCTCCATGGCGTTGTTGCTCCAGTTGGTCCGGTCGAGGCTCAGCAACATTAATGTCGCAATAAAATGAAGTCAGCTGATGACCTGAATGTACTGAATGACCAAAGCCAGAACAACAATATTCTTTATAATATTCTTGATATATGTATTATACACAGTCCAAAAATGCACAGTAGGGTAATTGGTGGTTCCAAATCGTCCCTAGGTGTGAGAGTGTGTAAATGGTTGTGTGTGTGTGTTGGCCCTGCAATGGTCTGGCCAGGTTCAGGGTGTACCCCACCTTCGCCTAGAGTCGGCTGAGACGGGCGCCAGCCTCCCCATGACCCTAATTAGGATTACGTGGCTTAGAAAATGAATGAATGAATATATATATATATATATCAAGACCCATTAATATATCAAGTTTAATACATTTATTCATAAAACGTTTATTGAGAAAATCTATTTATTTAAAAATCACTTTAGTCCATTAAGAATCATTTTGTTTTGATGGGTCACATATATGTAAGAATATGTACACATATATGTAACTGATTCAAAAATGTTCCAAAACATGACAAAAATGGACAAATCACACAGCACTGACACGTTCATAGCAAATTCCAGACTAGGATTTTTCAGGGGTTTTGTTTGTTTGTCCTCTGCCAGGAAAGAGTCTGTATGCATGGGATGCACATGGTTTAAAAACAGCTGCTGTTGGCATGTTTTTTTATTTATTAATTAATTAATTAATTTATTTTTTTGTCATTTGTAACAAAGCAGAGCTTCCAAAATGTAAATAGGTCAACTGGCTTTTATAGCCTGTCCAATGAGGTCACAAATTGGGGACTGAGTGCAACAAAAAGGGAAAAGAAAAAGGCGATCATCGAGTGTGAGTGCAATTCTTCTTCACTACGCAGCATGGATAATGTAACAAGGTCAAAGATCATCGTCTCATGGTTTCCCACTATTGTTAATAACAACATGTCTGTCGGCACTCGTTTCGAAGTAAGAAGCACTCTATCTCTAAAACGTTGTGACCTTGCTTCACCTTTGACCTTGATATTCCAAAATTAAATAATTTGGATTAGACTCAGGTAGGGTAGCATCCCTACCAAGTTTGGTGAAAATCTGTGCACAGTTGTGGTCAGAATTTTGTTTACAGACAATTTTGTTTACAGTGCTTGTATGGGTTTCCTCCGGGTACTCCAGTTTCCTCCTACAGTCCAAAAACATGCACAGTAGGCTGATTGGCTGTTCCCTAGATGTGAGTGTGAGTGAGGCTTATAAAATGAATGAATTGTTGGTTTGTTAATGTTAGACCTATAATAGATTGGCGTCCTGTTCAGGGTGGACCCTGTACTGTCTGTCTGTCTGTCTGTCTGTCTGTCTGTCTGTCTGTCTGTCTATCTATCTATCTATCTATCTATCTATCTATCTATATTTATATCTATATCTATATCTATATCTATATATATATATATATATATATAGATATATATATCAAAAAATGCAACATGCAAGCGGCCAAATACATTGTGGGATATTTTTGCTGACTCATGTGTTACTGTCGCCAGATGCCAAGAATTGAATTGACAAATTGCCCAAGAAGTTCTGAGAAATTTAAAGGATATTATTCAATAACCACAAACAGCTGCAACTTCAGACAGGTTTGCATTCTTAAGAAGATGGTGATACTGTGTGTGTGTGTGCGTGTGGGTGTGGGTGTGTGAATCTGAATGTATTTTACACAAACTCCTGTAACATCTCTTAGCTCTTTGACTTCCTCTTTTAAAATCCATTAGCAAATTTATCTCTTGCACATTTCTAATTCAGGATGTATTTTTATCAACCCAGAACATTTTTATATACTGACAAAGCTTAACATATTCACAAGTATTTTCTCTTTAATCTTTAATTTTCGCTCCTGATCATTCATCATTATTATTATTATTATTATTATTATTATTATCATCATCATCATTATATTATGTATAAAAGCATTCCATGGGTTGAGTCACTGCTGCCACCCATCAATGCCTGCAAAAGAAAACTTCCCGAAGCATGATCAATTTGAATTTCAGGCATGACGAAGTACGCAGTGACTGACAGGAGGCACAGCCTGAGAATAAAAACAAAGATGAGTAACATTCATTAATTTATTTATTTGACAATCTGCTTAATCTTACTAGGGTCACAAGGATTCTAGAGCCTATCTCAGCCAACTCTTGACAAAATTGGGGTACACCCTGAACAGTTCGCCAGGCCATCACAGGGCCAACACAAGCACAACCATTCACATTCACACCAACGGGCAATTTGGAACAGCCAATTAGCCTTCTGTGCAGGTTTTTGGCTTTCGTTACAGAAGTACTATGGCCAAAAGAGAGAGACTCAGGAGGAGCTTCTATCCTCAGACCACAAGACACGCCGAACCACTTAATCCTATTAGGGTCTGGATGTGGGGTACACCATGAACAGCTCACCAGGTAACACACACAACCATTCACATTCACACTTAAGGGGAATCTGAATTCACAGATTTATAAATCCTCACACTCAACATCCATGGGCTCCTCTAAGAAGCTGACTAAGGATCTGAAAATAAATCAAATTATTGCCGAAAAAACAGAGGAGGACTATAAAAAGATATCAAATCCCTTCCAGCTCAAAGTTTACACTGTCCAAATTGTTCATATAGAGATTTAGGCACTGCCTAAATGCAGAGCTCCCATATGATTTCCCTTCATTGACAAGTATTTGGAAGGGAACTCTCAAACCCCATACACGTATCCTACATATATCAAGATTAATTCATTTAAATAACTTGTTTATAGAAGGGACTTAAAATAAGGGAACCAAACACGCAATCTTAGTCTCGACATGTAAGTACACCATTTAGAAACCATAGGTTTAGAGAACATTTTAATAACACAAGAATACATTTAGTTGTTTATTTATTTCACGTCATTAACGATAATGTCAATTCGCTAGAACTGCCTGCACACTGGGTAAAAAAAAAAAAATCCCCAAATCCCTAAATGATAGCAAGGACCTGCTGGAAGGTTTAGGTAACAGAGACGTGGAGGGGCAACATACTCTTCTTCAGGAAGAATCATGAGAAGGAAACATTGTCATGACCTCATAATAAAACTGAACACCTCCTACGATATCTGGTGAAACCTAAATGACGATGACTTTCCCTTTTGACTCTGGTTTCTTTCAAAGTTTCTTCCTTATTTCGTCTCAGGGAGTTTTTCCTTGCCACCAGTGCCACAGGCATCATTATTAGCGATGTAAAGAACATATAGGGAAATGTACAATATACATTCATATGTTTAAATTTTATAAGTGAATCTATATATTCTGTAAAGCTGCTCTGTGTCCACTGTTAAGAGCTCAATACAAACTAGAAATGCACTCAGAGAGTGCAGACCTCCACCAAGGTAGTGTAATCTCGTCTTTATACAGGTTATAGTGGCAGATGATGTAGAATTACGGTGCTTCTTTGAGGCCTGTTCTGCAATTCTTTTTGAGCTCTCTATTTTTTTTCTCCTGGCACATTCTGGGTGATTTCCGCCTCCTTGCGTTATCGCGCAATGTTAAAAAAATACTTAAAGACCGTCCTGGATCCACATCTGGATCCGGATCCGCCCCAAAATTTAATCAGTTATTCATTAGCACAAGACACACGTTTGGTTGAAATTTCATGGAAATCTGTCTATTAGTATTCGAGTTATCGTGATATCAATATCCCCCTCCCTTGGTGGAGGTAAAAAAAAAATAAATGTAATTGAATATAATGATGTATGCTAAACAATATCTTGATAATAAATATTGGAAACAGGAGCTGTGGACTGATTAAGCTAACAACTAATTCTTTTCAACAAAGTTATGTTTAGAGAAAAAAACAGCAGCATTTGATAAATAGAATACCTTATGCAAGGGGTGAATCTGTTATGCTTTGGGGATGTGTGGCAGCCGGTGGCACAAGAGATTGAGTGGTACATACAGAGGTAGATTAGTGAATAGAGTCCAGTAACTATCAGTCATCTTTAACTCAACTATCTTGATGCAACTGACTAGAAAATTTAGCAGAAAGGAGATTCTGTGCTACAACAGAACATCAATTCATTCATTAATTAGCTGTATCACTCATCCTGGGGAAGCAGGAGTGAATCCCAGACCCTGAACAGCACGCCAGTCCATCACAGAGCCAACACAGAAAAGCAACCATTCATACTCACATGTAGTAACAATCCAGAATAGCCAATTAATGTCATGTGTCTTTGGGGTATGAAAGAAAACTGATGCAAGCATAGTGAGAACATGCAAATTCTACACAGAAACACCCTTGGTGATAACAGGGATTGAACCCAGCAATTCAAAACCTTTAAACCCTGTACCTCAAGAAGTTCAAGCTAAAGCTTTTGGTCCTCCCAGTCTCCTGACCTGAACATCATTGAAAATGATACTGTAAATAATGTACACTGTAATACTATATTGCACATACACTGGAATACTGGTTAAAACCTGGTCAAAACTGGTGTCAAGATATCATAGGATTTCAAATGACCTCCTGAACCATCAATAACAGCTTGTCTAAATGTTTAAGACTATTCCTGATCTAAACACAACGTTAAAATACACAACTTGCTGAGGCTCCTTGGCATTTCTGAAAATCTTCAGTATCATTTATTATTTACAGCTAGCAATTAAGTTCCCTTATCTGTCTATACACATTCTAGGAGGAATGAAAATAACAGTAGGGTCTAAGAAGATTAAGATTTTAGCTCTGCGGCTCTGAAAAAGATAAATTAATGGAATATATTAATTCATATATATAATATATAATAATTAATGGAAATGATTATCGGCATTATAAGTAATGGTGTGATATTTATTAAAAGTAATAACAGGAGCAGGAAAAAAGCTGGATTAAACAGCCCTAAATTCAAAAATGTGATTTAACTTCTGTACTATCCTTTGTTCACCATGCTTCAGAGGCATGTTACAAAAACATGAGGCAGGGTCCTGCCTTAAGCTGCGTCCACACAGGAAGTGATGAGCAGCCAGCAACCGTGCCAAGTGATTGAAACCGTGCGAAATGAGCAAAATATTCTAACTAAATTAACCTGAACTTTCATGCCATGCAATTCAAGATGAATTATCAATCAGAGCTTAAAAATACTGACTGACAGGTGCCACTAAACAAGGAGTTCCCCAGAACATTTTCTGCAGGGAAACAATGAACACAAGTTTAATGATCCCGTCTACATCAACATTGTAGAGTAGCTTCCACCTCCTCTGTGATTGGTCAGTAGAGCAATGAATCCAACGCTAGCTACAACAGCATTTTTCACAACTATGCCTATCACAACAAAGTGCGGTAATATAACATATTCATGTAACTCCATTATCATAGCAAGGCATCATTTAAAAAAAATAAAAAAATTCTCACCAAGTAGTGAAGATAAACACTATTTTTAAAAACTTTTTCAAAATTTATTTGCCATGTTTTTTTAAACAATAAACACACAGTAAATAAAACTGTTAACTTTTTGCTACTCATTAAAATAATTATACAATTAATTGCTGCTATTTTTTCACAAACCTTAGATTCTCGTATAATTTATACATTTTATAATTAGCTTGCCCATTTTTAAGATATGAAATATTTTAAATGTATAAGTCCTAATGTTTCACTGGAACAGCTCTTCCTCAGCAGATGGAGCCACCCCTTACAACCTTTGACCCCTGTGGAGGGTCACAGCAGGTGATATTGTGATAATTACCCAGACAGCATTGCAGCGCAGTGAGCCAAGATCTCCCTCCCTCTCTCTCGTTCAAGATCTATCTTTTTCTCTTTTTCATTAACAGACTCTGACAGTTTGTCTTGCGGATATTTTCCGCCTCACTATCTCTCCCTCTCAGTCTCTTTCATCATCAATAACTCTCTCGTTCCTTTGTGGATTCCTTCCTTCCGTTGTTTAGTCTTTCCTACCACATGTGAAGTGTAAACTCTGCAACACTTCAGATAAAGTGTACAGATGTATTCTGGGGTGTATAACCCTCTTATTTTTTCACATGAAGCCATATGATTTATTAACACCAATTTGGGGGAACTAATACACTATTTGTACTGCATTATTACAAGAAAGAAGCATTAGGAGGTTTGTTATTTGGAAATTCATGCTACTGGATGCTGCGCTGTTTTACCCTTTCGGACATTCCGTATCTTTGATGAACTGAAAAAACGTTTAATCTTAAAGATGCTAGTCAATCCTGGTACGTGTTGGGGTAAAGCTGGAGGAAAGACTGTAATGCTAAATTGTTCTTACAGGACACCAGTGCTAATATTACGTAGTTAGGTAAGTGAAAGGTCTCTTACATTTGTGATAATAATTAGCTTGCTAAGCCTCATACATCGCATGCTGTATGTGTGGCTGCAAACCCAGTTTTAGAAATTACAAGCCATAACACGGAAAACATGCCATCAGTGTTTTACAGGCAGATACCATAACAGCAAACACTCTCACCCTGTCTCAATGTCAAGAATGCATTCAAGGACAGTAAATAGGGCTTGTTTCTGACAAGAACCAAAGACCAAACTGGTGTATGAGAGTGGGCTGAATAGTTCATACCAATCCATCTCATCGTCAGGATCAGGGCTTCTATACCAAGGAGATCCAAGTGCTGCAACACCAATGGAAGAAGTGTGTAGACTGCAGGGGAGACTATGTTGAAAAATAAACCACATTTGTTTAATTTTGATCACTGAATCATGGTCAGACTATGAACTTTTCAGCCCACCCTCCTATTCTGAATTTGAACCAAATATATTTTGTAACAAAAATACGGACAAAATGGCATATTTATTAAAGTTTGATACTAATTGTATGCATCTGAATTAGAAAACAAAAAGAAAGACTCAGTTGTGCTGGTGAACTGGTACAAATGACTCTCATTGCTCAAAAAGAACAACATCAATTCGGTGGGTGTGGTGGACAGAGTTCTCTTTACTAAATGACCAAATATGGTTCATTTTTCAACACAGTCTCCCCTGAGGTCTACACACGTCTTTCATTTGTACTGTGGCACTTGGATCCCCTTGGTATAGAAGCTCTCAAGTTTCATTGCTCTCGCACTATTCCTTTTTTGTCGTTCTACAAACATTTTAACCAACCCTCGTCAGGCGTCTCTCCAACCAAGCCTTACCCTGCCCTCCCCTGCCAGTATAATGATCGCATCAAGTAACGTATGCGGTTTCTAATGTAGTGCGCATGCGTTAACCGGCGTGCAACCTGTTTCAGTTGCTACTGCCCTTCCCGTACTTTTAACTCTTTTTCTTATCTTACTTTAACTTTTTTCTTCTTGTACGTATTATTTTATTATTTATAAGTAACTGCCCTCTCAATATGTGGGTTAAGAGTTTTTGTACTTTTCATCGCTGCGGAACTTTTACTTTCATAAAAGACCGCAGCGCAGCAACTACACACCGCACGCTTTGTTTACTCCAGGGATCAGCTGATCTCCCTGAAGCCAGCCGGATTAGTGGCCAGACCCACGGACTTACCGGCTGAAATCTGGAGAAAAACACACCGTGGATGCAGAGGTGGAGGACAGAAGAGGAGAAGGAGGGAGACGGCGAGACAGCAGAGGCTTACAGAGAGGAAAAGGTACAAGCCGTGTCTCCCGTCTAACGTGAGTTCACTGGCGAATAAGATGGACGAGTTGACAGCGCTAGCCCAGAGTCAGAGGGAGTATCGGGAGTGTAGTCACATGTGCTTTTTGGGGATACGGCTGCACCAGGATATTCCAGATGACAACACATCCATCGCAGGCTTTCACACTGTCCAGGCCGCCAGACACTGCACCGCGATTGGTAAGCGGAAAGGAGGGAGGTATGCCGTTCTTGTCATTAACCGGTGTTGGAACCCCACCCACATTACACAATTTCCTCCGGGATCAATGAAGTATTCTGATTCTGGTATGCATCATTCAAGGTGAGAAATATTGATTGTGGATGTGTTTTGTGATAAAAGTTTCTATGAAATGAGGAAATACTGCATGCCATTGTAGTACCTGAATGTGTATGTACCGTGGAAACTGCTACTATGCATTGGGGTTGAAATACACATTGCAAACGTTACAATAAAAAATGACAAAATTTTTCTTTAAAGCACAATTGAGCTGTTGACAAAGCACTTTAAACAGGCTCCAGGTTTTAAAATGGGCAAGTGATTATTCATTAAATATTTAAAATTGAAACTATGAAACAGGCAGTGGCCCTTATGACTGTTTTCTGTCCATTCCATACCATAAATTTTGTCCACATAACATTAGCAACATACACAAAATTTCAAAACACCTTAACAGTTATATTATGTTTGGGCCAGGTCTGAAATTTGGTAGGAATGAGTTTTATGATGTAAATAACATATAAACCAATGGCATTAGATTGCTTTTAGATTTTATAAAAAAATTAAGTGGGATCATTTCCAACCATTTTCTGTAGTATCTGCCACTGCTGGTTCATACACGATAGGGTCACACGTGAGAAGGGAGACACTGGAGCATTTGATTGGATGTTTCCCAGTGGGCCGTGAGGCAGTGATTGATCAGCGTTTTTACAGGATTTCAGTGGCTGCAGGTGACAAATATTTTTCAGAGCTTTTTCATAAATTGTCGATTGCTGTTGGGGCATAAAAAACGTTTTCGACTAATATAACAGTTTGTGTATGCAAAAGCTACCAATCCAAGCTTTAAATGTACAGCAAAAATAGTTTACCACAAAAAATTTGAAGTTTACCACAAAAACTCAAACTATGCAAAAGCATCTGAGGGAATAACAAAAATAATTGAAAAGTACATGAAATGTCCTCTTGTACACTACATGGCTTACTCATTTTGGTATTAGTAAGTACCAAGAAACATTAACTTTTGTCCAAATTTTGTTTGTATTTACGTATATGATATGGAGAATACGTTCATACAGTTAAAGATAAACATATCTGTTTGACATATCTGTGTAACTTGCAGTGGAACCTGTGTGTACAGCTCCAAAATCCCAAAAACAAGTGATACAAATCTGTAGTGCTATCTCCAGGAAACACTGATAGGTTAAGTAGGAAAGTGTATACAACTAGATGTGTAACTGATCAAATAGCTCAACACAGAAGGCATCCTGAATTTATTATTATTGTTTTTTTAAAGCACCATTTTGCGAGAAAGCTGAGCATATGAAAGAGTGAGAGAGAATGTGGGCTGTGTGTCACCTCCACCTCCCCTGCGCTTAAAACTCACATGGTATAGTTCACCAACACAGGGTGTGGATAATCCAGGATGGTTTATAGACAACAGTGCTAATAAATCCACGAAATCTTCATGTAGCCTTCTGAAAAACATTAGGCATCTGGACATATCCCAAAGGAGTTACTATGCAAAGTTTGAAGAGGACTGGCAAAGTGGCAAAGTTTTTCTCAAGAAATTGCCTGGAAATAGCAAGGTGCGAAAAGAAAAAGAGAAACACAGAAACACTTAACACCTAGTAACAACGAGAACTACCGTCTGGCAGTTATATGCCTCTGCCCAGTATATAAAGCAGACAGTGTAAAGTATACTGTTGGGTGAAGAAGCAGTGCTGGGATGGTGTCAGCAGTAGTATGATTGGAAAATATTTTATTTTTATTTTAAAGGTTTAGGAACCTCTTGTATTAAACCCCAGATTACAGAGCTTGTCAAGTATTTTGGGGGTCAAACTGTTGCACAAAATAAATATCAGCCTTCTCGAGATACCGTGTTCACAGCCACAGTGACCTTGACCGTTGGCCTACGAGTTTCAAAATCAGTTCATTCTTGAGTCACAGTAGACCTGTATGCAAAGTTTGAAGAAAATTCCTTAAAGTGTTCTCTAGGTATTGCATTTACAAAAAAAAAAAAAAACAGCCATGAGGCTGCAGCGACCACGACAACCGAAATCTAACCAGTTTATCCTTGTGTCAAGGTGAGCATTTATGCAGAGTCTGAAAACAATCCCTCAGAGCGTCTTTGAGATATCTTGCAATTACAATAATGGCACACAAAAGGCAACAGTGATGTACAGATGAACTGACATACAACCTGAAAACATAATGCTTCTGGCCCCAGCTATCACCGGTACAGGGGCATAAAAACTGGCACCTGAACTGAGACTCATGACAACTCACTCACTGATACAGCTGCTTTTTTCTGCTTCTCCACAATGTTTTCTAATCAACTCTTTTCAGCCAGTTCCTACGAATGTAAGTAAAATTTAACACTATTCATTTCTTTTTTTTTTTTAATCATTAATGCATAGAGACAACTAATATTTTCTTGCAAAGGGTTGCTCTTCTTCGGACTGGGAGCAGCTCAGGCTGAAATCCAGTTAAAATATCAATGGCAAAATTTACTGGGAAAAATAATAATTAAATAAAGGAATTCGCTCTTGGAAGCCATTAATACTTCTTTACTTCAATTTCATTTTTGTGAATATTAACACAAACCCCAGGTTTTGAACCCCACAAAAGTCTAAAAGTTAAGTTCTATTCAACTTTACTATCATGCAGTAATGCGACTTGTGTCAGGTTAACACTGCTATCAATTATCCTGCCTTAAAATACTTTATCACTTCCAGTACTTTACCACGTTCTTCTTCTCTCCATTTTCCCAACTACACTGCAAGGTTACATTCCTTTTGTTTGTTTGTGTCTGTGCATTTTGTACGCATGGTTATACGTATGTTTGCACAGACACGCAAAGGCAGAAGTATTAACCTTTTGTTCAAAAACAACATGTTTATACCTAAACAGTCCAACAAATCTCAACCACTAAGCAAGATTTAAAAAAAAACAGTTTAAAATCTAACCTAGAAAACATAACATACAGTGATAAATCTGTCTTTTATCCCACAACAACAACAGGTTCTTCCTTACCACGAGGCTTCTCTGAATAGTTCCATCTTATTTACTTGAACTCCTATGTGTACACGAGGGCTGTAATTCAATGCCACTATCTGTTTAATGCTCCAAATGTTTGTATTGGTGAAGTCAAACCAAACGTGGGCATGGCCTAAAGTGGGAAGGACTAACCAAAGGCAGAAACACCATCACTTTCAGCATGGTCTGTAAATTCTGACTCAACTGTTCCACATCTTTATATCATGCAACAGATGCAGCTGGGACTGCAATTTATTCACACAGTAATTATTTTCCTGTGGGATTTAGTTGGTACTATTTTCCAAAATATAAACATATGATCTTATATCCTCATTTAAAGCACCCTAACCTGGATGTCACATGTGCACACTCGTTATGCTAAAAACAGTCATAAAGTGCAGCATAAAACCGGATAAACCACTAATCTGTGATCTGCCGCCTTAATTAAGATCTAAAACCATTTTATTCTTTTCCAAGTTCTCTTTCAGGGCTCCTGAATTTCTATGACTGGTGAAGCCTGTTAAAATTCATTCTTATAGAATTCTTCAGCAAATTCTCCCTCTATAACAGTTTCAGTTTTTGGCAAACAATTTCTAAACATTCTGTTCCGAACATCCAAATTATTCTTCTGCCATTGTTTATAGGTCACGTGATCGTCTGTGTTATCATCAAAGAACCTTCATTTGTGTCCTAGTGTATACTAACAATCATTCGACAAAGACAAGGTGTATGTCAATGAATAGTCTATAATGTAATGTCATAGGACTATCCACTTCAGTAATATTCACCAGTTTAAGTATAAACTACATAGAAACATAAAAATTTCAATTATATTTGGGGGGTGATTTTTCCATTTTTGAAGTGTACAATTATGGCATCGCCTGCTCCATTACAATAGTCATGCACTCAGTCTCCCTTAGCACACTGACCTCACCTGACCCGCCTCTGTAACGGTTAAAATATCTAAAAATTAACTAAAAAAATTACTCTTGTTTTAGTTTGCTTTTTATGTATTTTCCTCACTCTTGTTGGATGCTGCTGACATTACTCAACATTTCGTCTTGGGGACTATTCAGCAGTACCCACCTCGTCTTCAGTACATAATTATTAATTATTAATTATTTATTTCTCCCTAAGATAGTGAACCAATCAAATCATGCTTTTCCCTGTGTAAAATATATTAATACGTTTTATTCTGGAGAGACAGCAGGCCTTTGCAGGTAGGAAAAAGCTATCAATAAAGACTTGTATGTTTTCAGGTTGGTGCCAGGAGCATGAAACGCTCGGGATGGCACTTGATCTAGGTTCTGTGACTGGCTAGTTTAAAGATCATTACTCCACATACTGTATAACATGATACAGATGAAAGCTGGTCTAAATTCTATAATGGGCTGTGTTCTTTGTATAACATTATATGATGAGTATCTCGAATTATAGAGTTCTATCCTGCTAGAACTATAGTCCAGTGAAAGAAAAAAGAAATTACTTTCTGGTACAACAAAGCAACATGGTCTGGGCTTGTGAGCTTGTATAAATAGAAACAGCTTGTTTTATGTACATTTTGGTATTTCCACTATTACATTTTGTAGCTGTCTCATGAGTTTTCTGTAACCCTGTGCCATCCACATATTGGTGGTACATTGCCAGAACATTTTAGTTAGCTGTCTTTGATCACAGTGGCACCAAATTGGCTGCATCATGCAATGACTGATTATTTATCTGATTAAACATGTCTGGTTGTACTCTCTCTCTCTCTCTCTCTCTCTCTCTCTCTCTCTCTCTCTCTCTCTCTTTAAATTAGGCATAAAGGTTTTTACTCTTATCTACATTTTTTTGTTTTCCACCCATAATATATATATTTTTTTATTATCAGCGAGGAGTCTTCAGTTCTCAGTTCCCACCATAAAACCTTCCACTTATAGCATGTTTTGGTGTACTGTATCTTATTGTTTAGACTGTACTGGATGTTTCTCACTCTTATTCTGGTGTTATTTTGTCTTCTAAATCTCTCAGCTTTTTGTTTTTTCTTGTGAAAGTTTCATTCACTTTTCATTTTGCATTTTCAGACATTATGCTTCTTTTTGATATCCTGTTTCATTTTGTCTCGTCTTTGTCTGGTGCACACACAGGCGCGGGGCGTTATGTTTCTGATGAGAAAATTAACTCAGAGGTGACTGTAGATTTAGCTAAACTGCAGCCTTTTCCTTTGCCTACATCTCCATTTTTCTCACAACTACTTTCTTTTCACCACTGACCACCAAAAAGTAAGAATGGTATCATTTAAAGGTAATATTCTCTTAAACCGGTTTCGAAGATCACAAACTGACTGAATTAAATGTGGCAACTTTATCTTTCGACTCCAACTTTAACTACATATAAACCAGAGATAATAACCATTACATAAATAATAATAATATTTACATAAAACATTCAACATTTTGTTCAATATTTGAGCTAAAACCCTTAGTTTCTAAACTACACGGTTGTATTATAGAACGTAAATAAACAGATCTGACATGTTTTTTAACATCTGTTTTACATATGTTACAGTAGACTGTTAAGAATGGAAAATTATCAAGTTTCTCATTAAATATCAAAAAACTAAATTTTTTAGCATGTTTTAGCATTTTTTTATAGCATGAATACATGGGACTGTGGACATAGAACAAGGTGCATGAAATTTGGGGAAAATGCTGATCGAAATAGAAACTTACCTGGAAAAACACATATTAGACTGTCAGATATATAATCTATCTATATCTAATATACATTACTGATTAGATAGTACAAACATGTCAATCATGTGTATTTAGAACTCTTATGACTGCAGAAATATTGTAGGGTACGAATGTAGGTATGGGAAGATGGTATTTTCAGGCTCTAAATGTCAATGTTCAGATTTAAACCATGATCACAAACCTATTCCTTTAGTGTTATTTTCAATTTAAATGTAAATGTGTGTAAACAGCAGTAAATATTGCAGTGAATAAATAAGAGAATTATATTCTGCATTGCATTCTCCAAAGAGTTCAGGTTACTTTTTTCTGGAGTTCTCAACAGCCAGGTTTCATTCAATTCAAATAATTTTCTGGAAAATAAATAAATAAACAAATAAATGTTGATGATAGGATATATTGGAATATTTATTACCTGTGCCAAGGAGATTATGTTGTACCTTCGGTTTGTCTGTTTGTTTTTTGTTTGTTGGTTGTGGTTTTTGGCTTGGCGGAGGTTTGTGTTCTCCGAATGCTCTTGCTGAAAACGTTGTGGTATATATCACCAAACCTTTTGTTTAATATAATATTTAACTAATAAACTGTTTATTAATATATGAAATGTTGTGATAAACTACTGCTGCAAGAAACATAAAGTAGCAAGATATAATATTTGTAACGTTACTGACTGAACCATGCTAGTGTGTGAAAGGTATAATATGTACCCTCTGCTTCCAACAAGGTCAGAATAAAATTCCAGGACATAAGCTCTCACCATAAGACAGCAATATGTTATTAACAATTTCTACATGATAAATTCTTTAAAGAAATGCTTTTCATGAGGATTTTTTAATGAAATTTAATGAGAATATTAGGCTCTTTAACTGTGAAAACATAACATGATGCCTTTATTGGATGGTAAACTACTGCACACTAATTGTGTGCATGTTCTTGTGACTGCACGTGCCAATTTGTCCTCATCTTATGGATTGTTGTTTCCTGTGGAGAATCAGCGAGGAAGAAGAATTATAGCCTGAGAACCAGGATGATATTATTTAGTGTAATGAAGATCAATGTCCTATATACATTATCTGCTCTCGTCCTGTATCAGGTGGTGAAAAAAAGTCTAAAAATTTATATAATATACATGACGGAAAAAATATTTTTGTGTTGTTTTGCACTGTGCGTATAGCTGATGAAAACATACTAATCTGTAAGTGCATGATATGAATACTTGTGCCATTTTTGAGCATGCCCTAATGCCCTACAAGTCTTAATCTATATAAACAGAATGATAACTGTTTGTCACTTTTCAGACAGAGAAGAAAAAAGTCCTTAAATTAAAAGAAATAAAACAATGGGATGTTCTGGATCAAGTGGTGGCCTGGTGGTAGGGTGCTGGATTACTGATCCCAGGTCGGGGGTTCAGGCCCCACTATCAACGGTTGTCACTGCTGTCCCCCCAGTGCAGCTAACTGGGTTATTAAAGGCCAGCCATGTCTCTCACTGTCTATGGTGAGAGGAATGTAAAAGAGCCATTGCTGATTTTCGTCAAGAGTAGGCTGCATAGCCGTCAGCGTGTTTCTGCCC
>JBCNYH010000026.1:22518691-22534621 GCA_039654325.1 Tandanus tandanus
CCCAAACGAGGGTCTGGTTGTTTTTTTTGCGGGAAGAAAAAACCCTGGGTCTCGTGCCCAAAAGTTCCACACCAAAAAGTGGGGCAAAAAGGTGTCGAAAACTTTGTTCGCCCCCCCCCCCCCCCCCCCACTCTGGTCGTGTAGGACCCCCCTGCATTGCACTTCTTAAGGTTTTCCGCCTGATTTAAATAATTAATGCATTTCCATCTTCATGACTTGAAGTGGGTGCAGGAAAAGCACTAAAATGTGCAGGATGTGGTCCTCCAGGACCAGGGATGGGAACCACTGTGTTACACTGCATGGACAAAAGTTTGTGTACACCTGCTCTTTTAGCCTCCTATTCCATATTTAACCCCCTTTGTTGTTATACTAACCCTAAACTGTTCTGGGAAGGCTTTCTCCGAGTTTTTGGCTGTGGAGATTTGGTCTCGCTCAGACCCAAGGGCAACCCCGGTCATGGAAGAGCTGCAAGCATTCTACCAAGGAGAACAACATTTTCCAAACTGA
This sequence comes from Tandanus tandanus, assembly GCA_039654325.1. Classification (NCBI taxonomy): domain Eukaryota; kingdom Metazoa; phylum Chordata; class Actinopteri; order Siluriformes; family Plotosidae; genus Tandanus; species Tandanus tandanus. Next base: position 22,519,199 of record JBCNYH010000026.1, read on the forward strand.
CCTCCCCATGTAAACCTTTACAAAACCATTAGGTGACTATTTACACCCATGTGGGGAAGTGGAGGCTCCGGGGTTAAGGCTCTGGGTTTCCGATCAGAAGGAGGGGGTTCAAGTCCCAGTACTACCAAGCACTGGGTATATAAACTGGTTATCAAGGTCACAATGGATGAGACACCATTACCAGACAGGACATCCCATTAATCTAGTTAGTGCGACGCACGCTTTCTTGAAACACAGCAACTGGCAAATCACCCAAGTGCTACTTTGACCAGAAGATGAATGCTATCAGTCAGTCTGCCCTGGGAGTCAACAATGAAGTTGGATATCATGGGTGATTTTGCTGCCTCCCGGCTGCCTTAGATCAGCACTACAGGCAGCATTGGGAGCATGCTGGACAGCACACATACACCCCCCCCCCCACACACACACACACAACCACTTGCAGTGTGCATGTCTTATGGATGTGGGAGAAAACCGGAGCATCTGCAAAATACCCACACAAGCATAAAGCGAACATGCAAACTAACTACACAAAGAAAGGTCTTCTTAGAGCCCAGGACTCGACCCCAGGACCTTCTTGCTTTGAGGCGGATGTGCTAACCACTGCAACACTGTGCTGCCCTTATGTCCTACTTTGAATATCGAAAGACCAGGTGCTGGAAAGTGTTGGTTGAGCTGGCATGGAGGTGAGAGGGCAGATTGAGTCTAAAAAAAAAAACTGTGAAGAAGGTGAAAGTGGCTGTGTCAGGGGGTGATGAAAAGGTAACGGTGGCAAAGGTGAGAGCACGGTATAAGAGATATGATGGCAGGGTTTTGGACGTTCTTCTATATACTTGCACTATAGTGTGCTGTAGGACAGTCACGTTTAGTGAACTTTAGTTTGTGTGTGTGTGTGTGTGTGTGTGCTTTAATAAGTGCTGTGCTTCACTGGTCTCACTCACTCATTTGGCGAACTGCTTAATCCTATTAGGGTCGCGGGGAGGCTGGAGCCTGTCTCAGCCGACACTGGGCGAAGGCAGGGTACACCCTGAACAGCTCGCCAGACTATCGCAGGGCAACACACACAACCATTTACACTCACACTCACACCTAGGGGCAATTCGGAACAGCCAGTTAGCCTACTGTGCATGTTTTTGGACTGTGAGAGGAAACCGGAGTACTCGGAAGAAACCCCAGACTCAAACCCAGGACCTTCTTGCTGTGAGGCAGACGTGCTTGCCAACACGCTGCCCTGCTTCACTGGACTGTAAATTAGTAATATTACATAACAACAAATATATAAATTGCTAGAAGTTACACAAAGGTGGTGATTATTTGTATTTTTAAACATTGCTTCAAATTGTAGCTTCCAGAAACATCCCAATACAAATAAAATGCAAACCTCGCGCGCCCTCTTCTGGGCATTTTAATACACTGCTTGTCAGCTGACCTAAAGTGAAATCACATGACCAGCACGAGACGCTCGAAGACAGGAAACCGGAAGAGGTTTTCCAAACCCTGTCTGTGTATCGGTAAGATGCTGTATTAAAACAATTAACTTTGTTGTTCTTTATAATTTTCCCATTCAGTTGTTTATTATATTGAATAAACAATAAAATACAGGCCTAATTATTATGTATATGATTGTAACAAAGTCTGTATGGTTATGTAAACAGCTATATTGTTATTATTGTTAGCTTGCTAGCTAACATGATCCTGTTACTTTTTCCTAATTATGTTTATATATATATATATATTTCCTAAGTTGTGGTTTATGTGGTACATGTGTGATTTTTATACTTTGAAACGTGCTCTTATGGTAAAATAATCAACCAAATGCGACCCAAAGCAAGAAAACAAAAACAAACAAAAAAAAACATCACTCTTAAAACCACAACCTTGATAATTTTCCTTCAACAGCACGTCCCGAATTCTCACTCAGTCATTTGCCAAACCGCTTAAAACCTACTATTGGGGTCGCGGGCAGGCTGGTGCCTATCTCAGCCAACCCTGGGCAAAGGTGTCGTAGACCCTGAGCAGCTTGCTAGACCACTGCAGGGCAACACATCCACACAACTATTCAAACTCACATCCACATCGAGGGGCAGTTTGGAACAGCCAACGTGCATGAAGTGCATGTCTTTGGACTGTGGGAAGCAACCGGAGTACCCAGAGGAAACCCACGCAAGCATAGGGAGAACATGCAAACCCCCGCACAGAAACACCCGAGCTCGGGAATTGAACCCAGTACCTTCTCGCCGCGGTGTGGACGTCATAACCACTACGCCACTATGCAGCTAAATATGTTACTAAGAAATAGGAAAGTGCGAAGTCTACTTTCACCAAGACTACAAAGCCAGTAAACTGACTGATGTTTGAAAATATTGACACTGCCGACTCCGTCCATTAATGATAAAGAACTTTGTATATAATTACTGAAAACCTTTACAGTATTTCATTACAGAAATCTTTTCAACATACTGTCACAAAACAAAAAAGTAAGTGAACTTGGAATAACCTGCAGTTATGTATAAATATATTTTACATACAAAATGTGATCTGTTCTACATGTAAGTTATAATAATTAATAAACACAGTCTGTTTGAACTGATTAAAAACTAGCAGCCCAGACAGCTTGAATTCTCATGTTTATTAAGGTATCCTACAGGATCATTTCAGGGGAACTGTATGCTAACTGAAGCTCAGAAGACGGCGAGAGAGAATTAAAAAAAAAAAAAGACAGAAAGAAAGAAAGAGAGAGCCCATCTGTTAGAGTGACCCAATCACAGTTCAGACCTCAACCCGATAAAGGTTTATGATCAAAGATCTTAAGAACATGGCTGAGTTGAAGCAGTTCTGTAAAGAAGAATAGTATAAATATCCTGCTGAAAAGCATAGACATTGTTGAAAGCATAGACATAAACACAACAACAAATCTCCCTGTTAAAAGCATAGACATAAACACAAAACCTAAAAAGACCCTTGCATGACGTGCCTTTGGTGGCTGCCATATTACCAAAGACTAAAATCCGCCATTCCAATAAGATGGGTGTTGAATGTTGTGTCTCCACATGCACCAGCAAGCGAAATAGTATCTCTTAAGCTCAAGGAATAACGTTTCACATGTAAGTATTGTATCTACAGAATAAATGCATTCTTTATTGTTTCATAAAAATTTCTCACTCCTGCAGGTTGTTTACATGTATAAAGCCGAGTTGTCAAATGTAAACAGTCTCTGGTAAGTTGGCGGAAACTTGGGCACATATGTCATGTCCCCAGTAGCACCGGTCTTGTGTTTATGCCTATGAATAAAATTTGTTACTGTGGAAACAGAAGCATTGGTTTTATCCAGTTGTTTGGTTTGTAGCTTGAACTCTATTCAGAGTCGCTATTACATAAAATGAATCACCTGCTGATTCAGAATAAAGAAATAAAACAGTAGAAAATACTGTGTTCTGCTGTACTTGTTGTCCACAGCCTGAGGTCCAATCATGTAACTCATTTAATAATTGACAAATGCATTTCTTATTGGCAGCAGATACAGGGATGGCGTCAGCGGTGGAGAGGACGGACGATCTCGTCCGTGAATATTTAATATACCGCGGATTTACAAGCACTTTCAAATATTTAGATGTGGAAATCAAAGCTGACAAAGAGAAAGGATTTCGAGTAAGTATCTTAAAGTGTAGCGATTTATTTATTTAAATTTATCATGATGTAGCATACTTAAATTCTTATATATAAGTAATACGTTCTTACCCTCAAATAGCTTCCATATGTTGTTTCCTTTTTTGTGCAGTAAGTCTAGAATTGACAGGAGAGCCAGCTAGCTAGGGTTTGCCTGCTAACCTGATGCTAACTTAAAGCAGTTGGTATAGAAAGGGGCTTGGGCTGTTTGTTGACTTTATGCCAGGCGCATAGTGATTGAGGATATCTTTCTCCTCCACCACCGGCAACAAGAGACCATGATGATCGCAGGCCTGTTCCTCAGAGCAGGCTGATAAAGTCACGTTTAGTGGGGAAAAATTGCCTATTTGTTCTCAGCAACAGATATCTTAATTACAGATTTTATTGCTTTGTATGGAATAACTATAATTAACTGAAGAGCCATCCGGCTAGTGTTAGCTTTTAGCCAAGCACAGAGTTGACTTAGAGCACACAGAATTCGCATAACTGGGTCTGACATGGGTAAAATATGCAAATAATAATAATAAATAATCTACCATGCATCACAACTATGAAAACGCGTATGGAATTATAAAAAAAAAAGTTATGAACGAGTTGGTGTGTCCACACATTTTACTGGTACATTATAACTGATATTTAATTTCATAAAATTTGTATCAAATTTGTGCATTGCGTACGGCCCATACCCAGTCACTTGTAGCACAGTGTGGTCCAGTGATAATATGCTGGGCTGTATGTTTGCTAGTTTCATGAGAATGTAATGGTTATGTTCCCTGTGGATGTCACATCTGCAGTAGCTCTTTATCATGCTCAGGGCTGTGGTGCTGTAGTAGAGAATTGGAAAAAAAATAAAAAATAAAAAGTCATGCATATACTAATCTACACTTCATGACCCAGGTGGATAAAATAATCGACCAGCTTCAGCAGTTCATTCAGAACTTTGACCTTACTGGACTGAAGGAATACTGGGGCTACCTGGATAACAGACTCTTCAGCCGTTTGGAGGATGTTTACAGACCCACTGTTAACAAACTGCGGACAAGCCTCTTTCGCTACTACCTGGTCTACACTGTTCAGGTATGCAACTGTTACATTTGTTATGATATGTTATGTTATAGTAAGGGCAGCACGGTGGTGTAGTGGTTAGCACAGCCACCTTACAGCAAGAAGGTCCTGGGTTCGAGTCCCCTCCTCGGACCCGGATTATTTTACTTCATGCACATCTTCGGGTGGTGCACTACAATTTACAGCTAAAACCATCAAGCAGGTTGTGCATACAAGTGTCCATAGACAGACAGACAGGGTGATTCCTTTATACCCCCAAACTGTTTTTGCAGGGGGCTATAATAAGAATGTAGTAACAACATCATTGATGTTGTAATGATGGAAGTAAAAACCTAGTAGCAACTTTATTGACGTAGTTAAAGTATGGCACTGACTTGTTGAACGTCGATGTGGACACAAGGAAACGTAGAGAACGAATAAAAAAGTGTGTCACTGTATTTATAAGGACTGTATGGACTCAGTAAGATACTGTTAAGCGTGTGGTATGATCTGATTGGTCGTAGTAAGTATGTATTGGACGTGGTGTGCTTATGATCATAATTGTGGTAAGAACTTAGTCAGAAAGCACTAAACGCAGTGAGAACCTGGCATGGACGTAGTAAGGATGTAGTGTGAACTTGAGAACTGAGCATTTTTTCATCGTGTCCGTGTCCCAACTTCGCACATCATTTTCATGTGTGTATGGTCTACGTCTACGTGTGATGCAGGCTTAATGTATTTTTACATTTCGAACTGTTTTTATAATATAATTTAAATTCTGTTTGTATTTCATTTACCTGTAATTTTAATTAACAAGCTTAAAATAGTATAAAGGTTGTTGTTGTTGTTATTATTATTACTGCGTGTTTACCCTTAAGACCTCTATTCCTCCTACTCAGACAAAGAATCTGGAGAAGACTCAAGAGTTTTTTCAGAAGCAGGCTCTTGATCTTCAGGGCCAGGCAGAATGGCGCGATTGGTTCATCCTGCCCTTCATTTCAGCCCCAGAGCAAAATCCAAGCTTCTCTCCATATTTTACCCGCCAGTGGGCCGATACATTCCTCGTTTCCCTCCACAACTTCCTCAGCGTTATCTTCCGTTGTATGCATATCCTTTGCTTAAGAACAGTTTTTTTTCCCCTTTAAAAATGTAGCTGACATCTCCAGAATTTTTAAGTTTGGTAAGGTTTCTGTACAAAACCTTTGTGATATTTTGTTTTGTCTTTAAGTTCAAAGACACAAATCCACCTGTTTCCTATCTATTCTATTCTATTAATAGATTAGTTTGTTTCTGAAGGAACAACTTTCAGTGAAGTTGAAGATGTATAATTTTGTAGCTGCAATTTTTTTCAGTTATATTACAAGGACAAAAAATTATTATTTATAAAAGCATCTTTTATTACTTTCATATAAAATCTGTTTCATATATCACACTGTTTTAACATAAAGGTAAAAGTATTAGCAAAGGTATTTAATAAAACCAACTGAAAGTATACTATAAATGTATTTTTAGCTCCTGCCACCTGTGGAGCGAGAGCTATACAAATGGCATCCGTCCATCTGTCCATCCATACAACCTCTTAGCTCCCACTGCCAGTAGACCGGGAGCTATAGAAATAGTGTCCGTCCATCCGTCAGATTTTATAGTACGATAACTTTGTGCAGGTAATTACGTAAGATCACCAAATTTGGTGTATGGGTCCCCCTCAGGGGTGAATAGGATGGGATTGTATATGGGTCACCTTGACCTTGTATGAAGGTCACTTTACATGTGTGTATATATATATATATATATATATACTTGTAAGTTGCAGCTTAATAATCTGTCATGTTTAGATTAAAAACATGAAACTCATTACTAGTAAAATACATTAGTAATTTAAAAAAAGAATAACCCTGTAAGAACTGTAGTAGGATGATGTGCCATGACGCTCCTTAATTTGCTCACCCCAGCCTTTGCTTCTGCGTTTTGATGCTGAGGTTCAGAGAAGCACCAGCGTCCAAGAAGAGAATGAACAACTGCGCCAAGTGGTAAAGCCTTTTGAGATCATTAACCAACTTAATCAGAAGCAGGTCGATTATAAAGAGCAGGGGTTTCAAACTCCTTTTCACTGAGGGCCACATCCCTAAATTCTGAGGTCATCGAGGGCCGGATGATCACTCAACATCTGTTCAGAAAGGGCAACCATGAAATCAGCACGCCCATATTATTTGTTTATGCATTTGTCCTCTTTTCCTTCATCCGCTTTTCTTTTCTGACTACTTGACAGCGACGAGATAGCTTACAATCTTTCCTGAGTCATGAAGCTGTTTACTTAAAATAGGTCGGCTCCACCTAGTGGATGGATGATGAATTATATTTCATGGTAATAGTTGATGATAAGAATGTACGATAATTATATAACTTTAAAAGCTCTCATGGACCTTGAGTTTGACACCTGTGATATAGAGAATCAAACAGAGCATATGCAAAGACAGTCCTTGAGTAAAAAATCACAGAGATGGTATTGCAATAGCACAAATATCTAGTGGTTTTCAGTTAATGATTGACATTCATGGAGCATTTCTGATATTTACTGTATTTTTTCCCCAGTTATTTGCTCTTCAAGGAGAATCACGACCTAGGAAAGCAGAGGAGATGTTGCATCACAAACTTCCTGCTTACGTCCAGCACATGGACCGACTTGGAAATACAGAGCTGTGAGGGCCGACTTTTGGAACTGAATCAACAGTTTAATTGCAGTAGTGTTGTTTTTAAATTTTAACTGAAGGATACTGTTTTGAGTCTACTAACAAGAGCTGTTTTAATCAAATCAGTTCCTAGAAGATAATCTTATTTTAGACAAGATTACCTCATGATGTAAAGCTAAAATAAATAAATCAATCGTGGAAAGAATGATAAGACAGGTGGCACGGTGATGTAGTGGTTAGCACGCCCGCCCGCCTCACAACAAGAAGGTCCTGGGTTGGGCAAGGACGTTTCTGTGTGGAGTTTGCATGTTTTCCTCATGCTTGTGTGGGTTTCCTCTGGGTACTCCGGTCTCCTCCTACAGTCCGAAGACGTGCACTTTAGGCTCACTGGCTGTTCCAAATTGACCCTAGGTGTGTGTGTGTGAGTGTAAATGGTGTATGTATGTTGGCCCCGCAATGGATTCAGGGTATACCCTGCCTTTCCCCAGAGTCGGCTGATATAGGCTCCAGCCTCTCCACAGCCTCTCCAACTGTGAAACTTCACTAAAATCCTTACACTAAGTCAAGATGCATGGAGCTTAGTTCAGTGAAATATTAAGATTCATAAGACTTCATAAAAAGGCAGCTTGTAATGTTACTGGGAAAGTGTAAAGCCCTCCTTGTCTGAGAACATAAAGCTTTTTCACTGGAGAATTCTTCCCAATGCTAAACAAACACATTACGAAAATCCTCCCCCACCATATCAGGGATTATACGTTATAGTGTAAATAAAATAGATTCATGTAGGCAGTCAGTGGGATTGATTATTTTGGTGGCAAATGTTTGTAGCTTGTCAAAGTAAAAGGTAGTTACTGTATATCAATATGAGATAACCAAGGTAAGGGCATAGTCAACCGCCTAACCCGTTTTCTATCCAGAGAGCTCGTCTACCTCATTTTGTTTCAACGAAACACATTTTTATTTTATATCAATGAAGGATCCCCCATGGAGGTTATGTGTTTTTCCTTTAGTTTGTTTCTGTGGTCATTAGCAGGATTATGCAAAATTGCATGTGGATTTTTATTAAATATCCAGCAGAGGTGGGACTATGGACAAGGAAGACTCCCATTAAATTTTGGAGGAGATCTGGATCAAATTCTGGATTGTGGAAAATTTTCAAGGATTTTTTAACATTGTGAGTGTGGAGTTACAACTGGCTCAGCTGGGGGTGATATTATTTTCATAATTATAATAATAATAATAATAATAATAATATTATGTTTCTACCCCGTGCCCTCGCCCAGAGTCGGCTGAGATGGGCGCCAGCCTCCCCGCGACCCTAATTAGGATTAAGCGATTCAGAAAATGAATGAATGAAGGTTTACGCTCCCTCTGTGCTCTTGTTAATAAAATAGTTCTTTATAGTATGAAGCAATGATTTAGCCATGGTAGTAAATTCCAGGAAATGTAACAGCACACATATGCAAATAAACTGAGTAGAAATTGATTGATGAAATAAACAATAACAGACATAAAGATTGATGAATAAACCCACAGAATTTTTGCGGCCAACAGTTAACAGTCTGTCCATTTTGAATGAAAGATGCCGTATCAGATGTCAGTTTCAGATTGAATTAGTTCTCTGATAAGTGATTAAAATTGAGATTTTGTTAGTGGACTCAGTTTTCTTAAAGCCTGCTGTAGTGTTAACGGTTTTAACGAGGAATAAAAATTCCTGTGAATTTATTTCTTGTTCTGTTTTGGTTTTTGGGTAAAATGCAGTATATCCTAAGTAGCAAGCAAATCTCTGGTAAGCCAATAATCCTAGTTTTAGATTAATCTGGATGTTTCCAGGATTTAACTGTCCTTGGATTTTGCTAAAATACCCATTGGCTAATTTGGAAGTTTAAAAAAAGGTAAACTATCTTTTGTTGGTAACTTATGAAACGTGATGATATCATTATTTTTCACTACTAAGCATTCACGTATGAGAAACCTATTTTTTTATATTGTGTAATACTATATAGTTATACTGAATTAGTACTGATTCTAATGTTTTTTAACATTTTTCAATATTGTTAAATTTGTAAGTTAAAGCTAATAAGCCAAACTTCTTATTATTATTCTGTTTGTTTTGTCCTCATCTTACGGCTCACACAGAGGTGCTTACACAGGTCTTATTGTTTCATGCTCAAGGCCGCGTATCGATTTATTCTTCCAAATTCCTTTATGGACTATAAGGTGGTGGAAGAGAATGAGGCGTGCATGTGTGTTTTGTCTCAGGGACTTGGTGTCGAGCCAGCGTGTCGTAAACCCCACCGCCTCTTCAAGGAATTTCTTCTCCTTTTTGCCTCCGGCCAGAAGAGCCCCAGTGCGAACATCTCAGGGGGCAACAAGCTCCTCCCCTACACAAGCCACCCTCGGGAGGAAGGAAACTGCGGCCAGTCAGGTTAAATTTTTGAGGAGATGCAAAGACTCCTGATTTGGTCTTCAGGTTGTTTTCTTCAACACTTTTGTATTGGAGGTCTTTAAAGGATTGTAAATTTTAGGCCTTATTATTATTATTATTGTTAGTTAATGTTTTGTCTGGCCATAGTTGCTGACAACCAGTTTGCCATATATAGACTCAAATTATTTTTGTTTTGAGATGTTTAAATTCTATCCTTGTTTTGTAGGTGGGGAAGATAAAGGACCCCACAATCTTAAAAGAGTCCAAGATGACTTCCATCGCTGCTACTTCAGCTGATACCGGTTTAAGGCAAAAGAGACAGCTGGATCATGAGAAAGAGAGAAGAGAGCTTTTCTCTAGACAAGCAGCACAGGTCCATTACTACTATTCACTTCTATGTGTATAAGGCAGTAGGTATATAATGTAGCAATGATAATGTGGCTGTAGACTAGCTTGGAAATAAAAACAGTAACGTTTAGAACCCGTGTATGTTTTTTTTTTTTTTTTCTTTCTATCACAGAGTTCTGAAAGGAAAGCTGAGATTTCTGAGCCCGATGGTCAAATCGAGGGGCAGTGCGACACAACTGGCTCACCAACCAAACAGGCTAGCAGTGAAGGGGGCGGGTCTGGGCCTGAGCAACCGTTCATCAAACTTAGTCAGGAGGAGTACGGGGAACATCACTCGTCCATCATGCACTGCAGGTGGGTGGGGATAAAAACTTTTGCAAAAGATAGACTGTATCCCAGATGCGATCATTTGAAAATAAAGTTTCTTGGAGCCTGCAATGGCCTGGCGAGCTGTCCAGGGTGTACATCTCCCTCGCCCAGAGTCAGCTGAGATGGGCGCCAGCTTCCCCGCAACCCTAATTAGTATTAAGCGGTTCAGAAAATAAATTAATGAATGAGTTTCTTGGAGCATTAGAGTGGAACCTAGAGGCTGATTAATAAAATACAAAAAACATATAGTACGTAAGGTCGGCACGGTGGCGTAGTGTTTAACACGTCTGCCTTCCATCAAGAAGGTCCTGGATTTGAGCCTTGGCGAGGGTGTTTCTGTGTGGGGTATGCGTGTTTTCCTTGTGTTTGCATGGGTTTTCTCCAGGTACTCCAGTTTCTTCCCACAGTCCAAAGACATGATGCACATTAGGCTAACTAGTGAATTTCGAACATTTGCAGGGGAACACCTGTTTTATTGTGACACACAGATTAGTCAAACCAAAAAAGCACTTAAGTTGTATAAACAGGGTTATATTGGCAGTTTTAATTGGTAACGCCCGTTATGTTTCTGAACAGGGTGGACAGTTCTGGTAGAAAAGTGGCAAGTCTGGATGTCGATGGTGTCGTGAAAGTTTGGTCCTTCAACCCCATTATGCAGACGAAAGCCACCATAATGTCGAAATCTCCTCTGCTGTCACTGGAATGGGCTACAAAACCAGACAGACTGGTGAGAAATAACTTATTCCCTCTCTCTCTCTCTCTCTCTCTCTCTCTCTCTCTCTCTCTCTCTCTCTCTCTCCATATTTTGCTGTAAATTATGAAAGTCAGTCAAAAAGGTTTCATCCATTTGTTTGAAAATTTCAGATAATAAAAATAAACCCGAAATAGGTCTCTTGAGGCCATTGATAAAAAACTAATGAAATGAATGTTTGAAAGTAACAAATTAGAATTATATAAGTGGCAGCAACTCAAAGATGAAAAGTTAATTAATCAAAAACATCTATGGTTTGTTAAATCCTATAAAATAAAAGTTTACCTCAAGGTATAACAAGCCTGGTGGCTACAGAGTGGAACAGAAGAAGAGTAGGTTGGAAACACTGATCTAAACATAACCGGACTAAGCACTCGGCCTATCAGCCTGCTCGGAAGTGAAGCCAGCCAACCCAGGCTTACAGTACTTACAGTATCTGATGTAGAATTTACTACATGTAGTATTTTTACACTTAATTACACATACTGTATATTATACATGTACATTTGTTTCAATATCCAGTTAGTTTGAAGTAATAGTATCTGAACATCACATGCATGTTAATCACAATCTAAACTTTTTTATATTAACACAGTCACAAAATAATAAACATAACTACACGTGTGTATAAATTCTACAGAGATACTTAAAACGCTACTTACACATGGAATGATTTCCCCATCCTGGTATCTTTCTGTTTGCACAGTTTAACACTGCACACGAAGGCATCATTAAAAAGTAATAGTAAACTATAAAACAATATAAAGAAACCACAGAAGTTGTTTAAAAGTAAACGGGAGATGCTTCGATTGGAATCAGGCTTTTAGGACCACAGCAGGGAATGTTTTGGATCTAGCAATATGGCTGCTCGAGCGTATACGGTGACTTCAGCCTCAGCAGCCCAGTCCAATATCCAGTTATTTTTAGATTAGTGTATGGAAAGTGGATGGGAACGTGGCATGAAGACTGCATGTCCCAGAATGCAACATCACATCCGCTCTGCTGACTTTAATAGTGTAACTCCGTTCCAGTAATAATATACTCTGTTGTCACTCTCATTCAGAGGTTTAGTATACAGAGACCGAACATAAGTAAATAGACCCACAAAATTTCAAAATTAATATTTGCTGGTTGAAGATGAGGCTTGCGTCTTGCTGCTTGGCCATAATAGCCCATTTGATGAAGCTGGCGCGTAACTGTTTTTGAGCTGGTTTGGATGTCTTCTGCAATGTCTGCGGCCTCGGGATGGGGATTTTTCTCCACTGCTGTCTTCACGGAGCGAAGGCATCTTTCTGATGGTCTGGGTCGACCTGGTCGTGGATCCGTGGGAGTCTTACCTTCACTGCTGAATTTTTTACCGTTGACAGAGGAATATTCAAATTGACGTCTATTTGTCGCTGGCTGATGCCTCCCTCTGACTGACCCACAATTCTACATGGAAACACAAGAAAAACAAACTAAAACAAGATTTTTATGATTAATTTGACCATGACAAACCGTGAGTGTCCGTCATTTTGATTTAAGCATTATCTACTACTTTTTTTATCTCAAAATAGCGGACCAACCATATCACTCAGTTCTTGTGTAGTATTTATTTAACAAAAAGATAAACAACACCAACTGTGGAAAAAACTCACTAACCCGATAATTAGAGTGTTTAATTTGCAGCTGTTGAGCAATTTTTCATGATTTTGTAATTGAAAAGTTCATTATTTAATTTGATTTTGTTATGCTTTTTCCAAGTATGGTAATGTGGTTTGGTCATATATAGGGTTTCTGAAGAATAAGGTGGATGTTTTCTCTTCAGCTGCTTTTAGGCAGTGGGGTTGGCACAGTAAAGCTGTATGATACTGAAGCTAAGAAAAATCTGTACGAAGTGGCTATAGACGACGCTCATCCAAGGTAGTTATTTAAGTATCCTGCTTGATATTTTTAAAATCTTTTTAAAGAAGCTTCAAAACGTCTCCATCCTAAAGAAGTTCCCATCCTGCGAAACGTAGGAACAGCTTCACGGCTGCCATACTTAAAAATTATTACGTACAAGAACTACTCTTTACGGAATTGAATTTCCTCCTCCTGACCAATCATAATGGGCATGCAGCAGTAGTATATCCGTGTGTGTTTCAGGATACTATCGTTGGCCTGCAGTCCCAATGGAACATCATTCGTGTGTTCGGCAGCAGCTTCTGTGGCACGTTCAGGCAGTATGGCAGAAACCGGCACACGTATGATGCAGCCCATTTCCGGACAGCTGCTGCTATGGGACACGAAGACCGTCAAACAGCAGGTAAACACCGTGTTTTGGTGCTGATGAATACTGCTGGTACTCTGGTGTTGGTGCTGTAAGGATATGTGATGTAGTGTTATGTCCTTTTCATTTCATTCATGTATTATACAGTTTTATACGAATTATTCACTCATTAAAACTTAAGAAATGATGGACATTGTGGCTTGGTGGTGACTATGTTACTGTGATGGAATAAAGTGTTATGTAGCTGGTTTTAATTGGAGCCAAGATATGTGGTTGTGTGTGTGTTATGCAATAGATAACAGTTATGTACTGAAGGTGGGTTAGATGTCACTGAATAGTCCCTGAGACTGACGTGAATAACTGGTTTAGTACATACTACACGGTAACATAAGCAAAAATACAGGTGAACTTCAACCGCTGTGTAACGGCGTCCCTTTTACTCTCTTTAAAAGTGTATAGTATATACTAGGTGGAAACATCAAGAAAACAAACTAAAACATTTATAGTTTATTTTTACATATATCTACCATGACAGAGGCAGGTCCAGTGAACTAAATGATATGTAGCCTTCGCATTCAGAGTTTAGTATATACTACACTGAAACAAGCAAACCACACTCTGTAAAGGTGTTTTATTATATACTATGTGGAAACTATAACAAGATTTTTATAGTTTATTTTTACATATATTAACCATGACAGAGGCAGGTCAGGTGAACTCTGCGCTTTGAGTGAGCTACGCGATGTGCAGCCTATGCACTCTTTAAAGTTGTTTTGTTATATACTACACGGAAATACAAGAATAACAAACAAAAATGAGATGTTTATGGTTTTATGGCGTTATCCACTCTGATTAGTCTTTCTTAATCTCAGGAAAACCGACCAATCAGATGGTGGCATTGCTGTAATGCACATTATGATTCTTTATTGTTGTACATTATGTTGTGGTGTGTGATTGACTGATTATTGTGTCATTTTTCTAGCTGCAGTTTGCACTAGAGCCAGGGCCTGTAGCTGTAAACTGCATTGCATTCAACCATAATGGAAATCTTTTGGTAACTGGAGCTGCTGATGGTATCATACGCCTGTTTGGTAAGCGAGTTCAGTTTTAATTATTGTTTAATTAATTACTTATTCATTTGCCGAACCGCTTAATTCTATTAGGGTCGCAGGGAAGCTGGCAATCTTAGCCGACAACAGTTAAGGCGGGGTACACCCTAAACAGCTTGCCAGAGACCATTGAACGACAAACACAACCATTCACACTCACACCTAGGGACAATTTGGAACAACCGGTTATCCTTATGTGCATGTTAGCCTAATGACTGTGGGAGGAAAAACCAAGGTACCCTGAGGAAACCCACACAAGCACTGGAAGAACATGCAAACTCCACACAGAAGCACCCGAGCCCGGGAATCGAACCCAGGACCTTCTTGCTGTGAGGCGGACGTGCTAACCTCTACGCCATTGTTCCACCCTTTATACAAGTTAACACATCTTGAAAAATTAACAATATAATATTTAATATTTTCTTTATTTCTCTATTCTGTAACACTGACATGCTGTAAGTCTTCTGTTTTCCTTTTTGTATCGATGCTCTCGGTTTCTGGCTTATTAAACCATACAGCTTGGAAATATGTCCATTGTTCCTCATGGTTACACATTTCATCTGTTCCCCCGTGCAGACATGCAGAGGTATGAAAGTGTTATGAGTTGGAAGGCTCACGATGGTGAAGTGTACAGTGTTGAGTTCAGTTATGATGAAAACACTGTGTTCAGCATTGGTGAGGACGGCAAGGTAAGGGTGTGTGTGTGTGTGTGTGTGTGTGTGTGTGTGTGTGTGTGTGTGTGTGTGTGTGTGTGTGTGTGTGTGTGT